>APFE031569659.1:2979-47396 GCA_000404065.3 Pinus taeda
ACATAATGAAAAATCAAGCTGGTAGTCCCGGTTTTGGGATCCAGGGGAAAATCTCTGTGTATATGTGTCTTATGTGTTCTACTCTCGCATTATTTATTTTCTGTGTTTTAGAATTCGTATGCAGGTAATTTCTGTATGGGGTTAAAACCTAGAACCTAAATATGGCATGCTATTTCCTAGATCATGGGGGGCTAAACTCCAAGGATCGTTACAACTTGACATGTCATATGCCACAATTTCAATCTTTGGACAACCTAAAAAGTTGTAGAGAGAGACCCTAATGAAATTTGTGGTGAGTAGCCGGGATAGGCCTCAAAACTTTCCTATCTACTACTTGCATTTGGATGTTGATTCTTTTATTTTGTATAATGTTGAACAAACACAACAAACCACTTCAAACAATATTATTTTAGAACCAAAATAAATTGCAATTACAGCTAAAAAAGAAACTGTCCAAACTCAAGAGATTTCCAATAAACAAGATAATCAAAATGCATCAAACAACGAAAATTTTCTTCCCCTTGATAGTGAAAATTATGAACATGCGATATTATGACACCTTTAATTTGATTGATTAGTGAATAAGTTAGGAGCAATAGAAAGAGTGTGGATATATAATCTTGAGAATGATCACATAGAGGGCCATGCTTACAGAATGAATTTCAAATGCACTAACAACATGGCTCAGTATGAAGCACTTCTTTTAGGTCTTAAATTAGTTAGGAAGCTAGGAGCTATAAGAGTTTATGTTATGGGAGACTTTGAGTTAGTTATAAAAAAAATCAAGGTTGTATATATGACTAGAGACCCTAGATTAAGTTGTTACAGAGGAACCATTATAGAAATACTAAACACTTTCGTAGAAACCAAGGTTGCTGTAATTCCTAGAAAGCATAATATGCAAGCTCATAGTTTAGTAATATTTGCCAACACTTATAGGTTACCATTTCAACCTAACCATCAGTACACTGCTGAGGTCAGGCACAAACCTGCTATCCTAGATAACTTGAAAAACTAGCAAGTATTTACTAATGACCAACAGATAAAAAAAAATTTAACCTTAGAAGAAGAATTTGTAAATAGTAATATAGATACTGACATAACATTAGATCCTGACTTTAAAATGGAAATAGAAGATGAAAAGATAGATAGATTTCATCCCACTAAATTTACAAAATTAGATGTTGGAAACCTAAAGCAATTTGAAATTGATGATATAATTAATGAAGACTATGAAATCATTAATCTCAAAGACAACTTTTTTCCTAAAGGATTAACCCCTTTGGAAGACTTGTTTGATTCAAATGATGTGCCTAGAAAACCAAAGATGGAACCCTTAAAATTTGATATACAGGACTGTAATATAGGCACTAAGGAAAATAAAAACAATTGATCAAACTTTCAAATTCCTTACCTCCTACCGAAAAAGTGAAATACCTTGAATTATTAAAGGAATTCCAAGATGTCTTTTCTTGGAGTTATGAGGACCTCAAGTCCTATGACACCAACATCATACAACACACTATCCCCATAAAAGAAAACCAGAAACCTTTCAGGTAGAAGCTTAGCAGGATCAATCCCATCCTATTTCCTTGTATTGAAAAGGAATTCGGAAGGATGTATGAGGCCAAGATAATAGCACCAATCAGATTCTCTTATTGGGTTTCAAATTTAGTGCCAACAAGGAGGAAAACTGGTGAGATCATACTTTTTGTTGATCTCAGAAATCTTAATAAAGTTTCACTCAAATACAATTACCCTCTCCCTAAAATGGATCATATCTTACAAAAGGTAGTAGGGTCAACCAAAATCTCACTATTAGATGGGTTTTCTGGTTACAATCAGATTTTAGTTCACCCAGATGACTAGGCTAAAACTACATTTACTACTCCTTGGGGCACATTCATGTACGTGAAGATGTCTTTTGGATTAAAGAATGTAGGGGCCACTTTCCAAAGAGCTATGGACATAGCTTTTGCTAAGGAAATTCATGACTTCCTAGTAATATATTTAGATGACATCAGTGTATTCTCAAAATCTGATAAACAACACTTAGATCATCTAAGGCAGGTTTTCATCAAATGTAAGAAGTATGGAATTTCTTTGAATCCCAAAAAATCTTTATTTGGGTTAGAATAGGGAAAATTATTAGGCCATATAATCTCAAAAGATGGTATCCGAATAGATCCTAGAAGAATTGAAGCCATCTTATATATACAAAATCCTAGGAGCATTAGGGAATTACAAGCCTTTTTAGGAAAAATCAACTTTCTTAGGAGATGTATTTCTAACTTAGCAGAATTAATTAGATCATTAAACAATATGTTGAAAAAAGATTCGAACATAAAATGAACCATTTAGGCTAAGAAATCCTTTGAAGATATTAAGCTAGCCTTAACAAAAATACTAGTTTTGATCAGTCCAAAGTTTGATAGAGATTTCATTATATTTTCCTTTGCCTCAGAACACACAATTGTTGCAGTTCTACTGCAGAAGAATGATCAGGGATATGAACAACCTATTGCCTTTTTTAACAAAGCCCTGAGAAATGCCCCCTTAAAATACAATATAATATAAAATTAAGCCTTTGCTTTGGTCAAAGCTATCAAAGGTTTCATAGTTTACATTTTATATTCTCATATAATAGCCTGTGTCCCTAATTCAGTAGTCAAGCATATCCTAACTCAGGATGGTCCATATGGAAAGAGAGGGAAATGGATTGCTACTATATTAGAATATGACCTAGAAATCAAACCAACAAAGTTAATCCAAGGCCAAGGTTTAGCCAAGCTCATGGTGGAATCGAACTGTTAGGCCTTAGATATAAATTTTATTGTTGAAATGAATAATGGAGAGGAGATGGTGACTCCACCAATCATCCAGGTCTTTATTGAATCACTGTGGTATGCTGA
Source organism: Pinus taeda (assembly GCA_000404065.3). Classification (NCBI taxonomy): domain Eukaryota; kingdom Viridiplantae; phylum Streptophyta; class Pinopsida; order Pinales; family Pinaceae; genus Pinus; species Pinus taeda. The sequence goes on from APFE031569659.1 coordinate 5,892, forward strand.
CATCATATATGTTTTAAAAAATCTACAAACTCCTCCTGAATTATCCAGGACCAAAAGCAGATTTTTAAAAATGAAATCCCTAAAATTTTGCATAATTGACAATGCTTTGTTTTGGAGGAATCATGAAGGTATCCTTCTTAACTGTTTATTGAAATAAGAATCTGACAAGGTGTTACAAGAGTTTCATGCAGGTGACTATGGAGGACATCTTTACTGGAAAACCACTGCTGACAAGATTCTTAGAGCCGGTTTCTATTGGCCTACCTTGTTTTCTAATGTAAAGAAATTTGTAACCTCATGTCATAAATGTCAAATATTTGAAGGAAAGAAAAAGCTTCTACCCCTGCCCATAAAACCAATCTCTGCTGAAGCACCTTTTCAACAATGGGGTCTTGACTTCATTGGCGAAATCCATCCACCTTCCTCTTCCCAACACAAATGGATCCTCACTGCTACAGATTAATTTAGCAAATGGATAGAAGCCATACCGTCAAGGCAAGCCACTGACACCATTATAATAACCTTCCTTGAGGCAAACATCCTATCTAGATTTGGGTGCCCAACCAAAATCATCATTTATAATGTAGCATCTTTCAAATCTAGAAGAATGATTAAGTTTTGTAGTAAGTATCATATAACCCTGGGCCACTCCACAGCTTATTACCCTCAAGGAAATGGACTAGCAAAGTCCTCAAACACAATTCTGGTAAATATCATCAAAAATTTGTTAGAGGATAACAAGAAAACATAGAACAAAAAGCTAGTAAATTCCTTATGGGCAGACAGGCTAACCACAAAGAAATCCATTGGTACTTGTCCTTATCAATTAGTTTATGGAATGGAAGTTGTTTTCCCATACTCCTTGGGAACACCAGTGATGAAGCTGCTCCAAGAGTTGCAGGTTGAACCAAATGACATCCAAAGAAGAATCAAGCAAACAATTCACTTATAACAAACTAGGGAAGAAGTGTACATTAGATCTCAAGTTGTGCAGGAAAGGATCAAGAATACTTTTGATAAAAGGAATAAGGCAGAAGATTTTTACCTAGGGGACAAAGTTTTAAAATGTTATTCAAGGAGAGAAGATAAAGGTAAACATGAGAAATTTTATTTCCTATGGAAAGGCCCATATGTCATTTATGCTTTCAGGAGTAGTAATGCTTTCTTCCTCAAAGAAGTGGAGAGCATAGAAGCAGAAGGAGGACGAGTGAATGGTCGAATGCTCAAACACTATTATATTGAACCTATTTGCTGATTTCACTGATCATTTGTACATAGTTTACTTTCAAAAGTCTAGAGTTGATTGGATGGTGATTTTTGAAGTTGAAGCTCAAAGAGAAGGCCTTAAGCTTCAAAAGTTTTACTGTCATAACTAGTAATAATGCAGAAACATGAAAAGGAAAAGTTGCAGGGTAACATCACAGCAATTCAGAACACCATTGATCTACAAATTTCTTGACATTTCACTAGGAAATGCCATCCCCAAGTGGAGCCACTGTTAGGTTCCTATACCAATAGGAGTCATAATTTTTTAATGAATAAGATTAAAAATTGTAATATGTACATTACCTTTGCTTTCTGCAAATGTTTTCCATATTGAAGAATTAAAAAATGTAAAGAGGGTATGTCCTAAAAGAATAATCAAAGGACAAAAATAATAAGAAAAGGTCCAAAAAAATTGAAAAATATGAACCCCAAAAAAAAGAAGGAAAAAGACCATGAAAGTGAGCAAGCCAAAATGCCACTACTATTTACTTTTATGCATAATAATAATTGTGTGCAACTTGCTATTCATGCCACAATCCATGGTAATCAAACTATTTAATCTTGATGATGCCATGCTTTAAATTTCATGTTCATAGTTAGAGAATAAAATGTGACCAAACTGTTGAATCTTAGCAGATCATTAGATAGGTAGAGTAAATAAAAGGAGCTCAATTGTTTAATCTGAGCCCTTGGATGTAATAAGTTTAGATTTAGTTACTTTACTATTGTAAAGAGAAAGAAAAATGTTTGATAAGGGTTTTCTAGTTCAAATGCACCCTAATAAAGAGAAATAAAAATGGTAGGACGACTAGATGGGTAAGTAGAATAAAGCCTGTAGAAGTATGATGATTGATTAGAAAAAAATCATATTTATCATTCACAACATAAAAGTTCCAGATATCAATGAACAATCAAGCATGCAAATGATTTACAAAGTCAATTAATTAACTTCCCCATTCATTTTACCCCTTTCCTTTACTAGTTTCCCATTATAAAGTTCTAAATACTTGAAAACCCTAAGTCAAAGAGGCTTAGAGAATATCTCTGACTTTTGGAGGGACCGGACCCTCGACTCAATGGTTTGGGGATAACAAGTGCCATATTCCCCCTACAAAAAATCATTCCCCCTTTAGCTCATTCATTTTCCCTAATAATATTCCTTTCCTAAGGTTAAAATACTTTTATCTATGAAAAGTATTTATGCCCCCACATAATCGTTTTCATATCAAACACCCACAAAACATCTTATCCTAAGTATTTATGTTAATATTGGAAAAGCATTAAAACATGAAAAATCATATACTTAGGGTATTGTGCCCCTTTCTGCTCATTTTATTAATTACTAATTTTATTTATTAAATCCCGATAAAAACTCATTTCCCCATATATATTTAACTCCTACATATAAATTAACACTACCCTTAGTTTAAATATAAATTATAATTTCACCCAAACCCTGAAAACCCACTAACTAATCTATCTGTGATTAAGTTAGGCAAAAACCCAATTAATCCCTCCGCTAATGACCCTGATGCCTTAACCTACCTTAATCTGTCATTAACTCAAATATCGCCGTGCTTAATCACCCGCTGGGCCCTATCATTAGCCTCCATGCAACTTCCTCGCCTGATCACTATGTGATCATCTTCCTTCACATCTGACAACCCTTATCCAGATCGGGCGGACCCGACATCCGAACAATACCTTCCCGAAAAGCTGTTTTCTGTCGAGCCCCCGATGCTATGTGTTGATCAACGTATGGAATCGGGAGGCCAGCCACCAATACAACCGAGCGCCCTAAAGTGGTGTGATGGAAACTCTGTCAATTTTAGAACCAGTTACTAATTTTTCTTAATTAAGGTAAAAAATTAATTAAAGAAACTCTAGCAACTCAAACCTACTCTGTACTAACCCACCATTGCCCTAAAACACTGAAAATCACCTCCTCCATACTCAAATCCACAAGAACTGACAATGGCTGCCCCAATTGCCATGGATGTTAGACCTTTTCCACTCCTCATTTGGACCTAGACCACTTCCCCCTGGCTGATATGGATTTCCAAATAAAGGACACCACTGTCCATGAATCCCCGCTCAATGTATACTGCCAAAGTAGGGATAGATACTTGAACTAGGCTGATGAAATTGGACTGTGAGAGTCCAATTTGCCTAAGTACCAATTCCCCAGAGTTCACATTTTCCTAGAAATTGTCCATTACTGCCATGCAAATTATATCCCCAGTCAAAGATCTGTAATGTCCCCTAACCAGACCATACCTTTCACTATCACTGCTGAATCTATAAATGAGATGCTACAACCCTAGCTTGGCCAAAACTTGACTCCCCTCTCCATTGGAGACCTGTTGTACTTATATCCCAAACTCAGCCCTGTAAGATTGGCCCAAATAATCCAAACCTTCATCGTAGAAGAGAAGTATACCCCCAAAGACCCCCCTCCATATGTAGCAACTTTATTTTCTCCATGGGGAGAAGTATTGTGGATATGATATCTAGAGTCCTGGGTTATAGCACCAGTGAATATATTGATGAGATTATTTTAGCCTTCATGTCCATATACACTCCAAGACAACCTCCTGTTGTCATATATTACTATGCTCAGTTCATAGGTGACCGGATGCATGAATAGTTCCTTAGAATGAGTAATGAGAGGGTCTTCAAATACTCATTGGTCTTGTATCACCTTTTCCTATATTACCAATCAGATAAATTCCCACTTGCCTTGCAAAAATTGAACACCAAGGGCCAACCAAGATCAGTTATCTTCTAGACCCCATTGATTCATCAACATCCCTCCCCCTATTCATACAATGAATTCATTGATTCCTTTTTCCACCCTATGATGACCATGCTCGCTGGAACCCCTCCACCAAGAATCAGTCCTGAAATCAGGAGAGTCCTTCATCTAAACATCAGTCATAAGGTGGGAGATTGGTACCTGTACCAAAACCACACTGAAATCAGTATTTATGGCTGTGAGCTGGCCCCATACAAACTACCTAAATACCTCCCAATGAGGTTATTTTCCCTAGAGTACTACAGACAAATAATAAATTCAGATTAGGTAAACTTTGTTAAAGCCAAAAAGAAAGCCCAACTCAAAATCAAAGACCAATTGGGTCCCTTTATTTGTAATAGCAGAGAAGCTAGAAAGGAGGCATTCCTAATCCTTCAGAGATTAAAACTGAAACAGACCTTCATATGGAGATATGATCCCTTGGACTTCATCTGTAAAAGAAGGCAAAAGAACAAGATGGCCCCCTATATCCATCACTGCAACCCTGAGATAGAAAAGTATGCCAATCAATTGCAATGAGTGGAAAACACTTTAGAGGACACGGATAATGTAGAAGTTGTTGGGGAAAATACATTAATTGATCTAGAAAAAAAAACTTGATGAGGATTATTTCTTGTAGGTGCCAGAATAGTCAGATTGGCCAGAACAATCAGATAAGCCATACTAGTCAACCAAGACAGAACCATTAGAAGTACCAAAACTATCAGAGGTGCCAAATCAAACATACATACCAAAGAAAATAGATAAACCAAAAACCACCATGAGTACCCCTCCAGTTCTATAGACTTCTCTAAATGAGGAGAAAAGCCTCAAGAGAAACAGGGAAGGGGCCACTACTTCAGAAAGAGAAACATCACAAGCCTATGCAGAGACAAGCTAGGCTAAGAGACAAAGAGTGAATCCTGTCTCTAAACAATAATATACAAAGGAGATAGCTGAGGTTATAAGCATAGAAAGAGATATGAGCAGGCTTGCCACTCCATCTGGTGGCACCCTAGAACCTTCCACATCACACACTTAGATGTTGGAAAGGCAACTAAGTGTTGAGGTATCCTCTTTCAGAATTCCACCAGATAAAGATCAAGATATAAAGGAGAGATACAAAGAGATAAAGGCTAGAAATGAGAGGCTGAAAGCCCAAACCTATGCACAGTACCTGAAAATGACTCCTACCAATCAAACAAGGCTTATGTCATCCTTTTATGTCAAAGAGGGGAAAATGCAGATGACCTTCATCAAGCCAACCACTCAGCAGCCAAGGACAACAACAGATTTTAAGAGAGTGGATTTTGAAGTATTGGCAATGATCTGAAAATCACTTGCGAGTGATCTCAGTTAATTAATTAATGAATGTAGGTATTACAGACTCATGTGTTGGTGTGTGTCTATGTTATCTTAGGCAACAGATCGATAAGCTTGCAAAATACACAGGAACTGGAAAATAGGAAGAGAAACACAGCAAGCAAAACAAAGCACAACAAAATTTAATAAGGAGTTCACCCAATCCTCCTGGGCTATGTCTCTGGTCCAACTTTTAATGGCAGCCTTCTTTTATTGTCTCTTCAAAACAAAGTTTTTACAATGAGGAGCTCAATTTGAGTCTCCTGAAATATATGATGCTTAGTAGGGTGGTTCTTGGATTCCCCAAGCCACTAGAGTGCATAGACTCCCCCTTACTAAGTCTCGACCTCAACTGGTCTGAATGGGATGAGTCCAATTTTCTACTCAGTTCCCGACAGATATCCTCACAAGTATTGCTTGAACCTCTCAAGCCTGGTTCTATTTGCTCGATGTTGTCTTAGATCTATAGGTCAGCTCAGATCTCTATTCTCTACTTCTTGCTTCACTGTCTCCTTCTTCCTTTCTCACTTTCCTTTGTTTGTTCATGGCTTAAAGCCAATCCATCCCTTGACTATTCGTTTCCTCTTTCGCCTCTTCGGATCGCCTGCTGCTGTTCGCTTGGAATTCCCTGCCTCTGCATCATCGCTACTGTATAATGTCTCACAGGGAAGTGGCCACTTGTCCTCTCACGAACTGCGCCAGCTCTTCCTCAAGTGGTTCGATATTTTAGTTACTTTGTGTAATGATTCATCTGCCAACTCAGCGGTCAAATAAGACTTCAAACTTCATATGTTGTGGCTTATTCTCCCATCAAATCTGGTCCCCCATCGAGCGCAATCTCCACCTTTAGATCTGGAGCCCCCAGATCCTATGATGTTTTCTCTTATCACATAGTTGACTTGTTCGGACGTTAGCCCGTGATGAGAGTGGTTTTCTCTCTCATCTGCCGGACATGCGTCGTTCACTGTATGGCATCACTAGGTCTCCTGACAATACCGCTTACCGCCCCTCCGATATTCTGTCAGTTTTGGAGCGCAGGACCCACCTTTCAGTTTAGCACTTTTCCCATGGTTTTCGGCTTCCCTTGTGACCGAGCGCTTGTGGCTATTCCATTTCGAGGAGTTTTTCCCAGCGATGCATGATTAGCGATTTGCGCTACTAATCGCGTAGCAGAAACGACCTCTGTTTTCTGATCTAGACTTCCTAACTACTAGTTTGCGTCCTGCGCAGTCTGCATGGGCCTCGGTCAACGCACTTTGACTGAGGTCCTCGTCGTTCCTTGCTGGCTACAAACTACCACTGTCCAGAGGTCCTTCTTGATAGCTCTTTGTTTACAAGTTTTTGAAGTCTGTCATGATTTGATACAGTCATAGAACTCTGATAATTTTCATGGATCCAATTCAGATCATGACCTTCCCACTAAAAAAGCTTTTCGACCACCAAAAGTTGGTTTTCAAGCATCAACTAAGCGAGGGTACAATTGTCTCACTTGTCCAATCTCTATCCATTTTGCACTGCTCGACTTTGAACCCTTGAGCCCAATTCTGAGCTACTGAACATCTCCCCTGCACATCGTCCTCACCTTCCTGTCTAGAACTGTGTCTTCTTGCAATTCATTAAGATATTCAGGTAGCGGGCCATCAACAGAAGGCAATTGACTTTGTTCTTTAGGATCTTCAATTAACGAAGGTTCAAACAATCTCAAGCAATTTGCATTCACGACTGAGTAGATGCGCATGTAAGCTGGTAGATCAAGGTGAAAAGCATTCTCACCAATTTTCTCAAGTATCTTGAAAGGTCCATACCTAATAGGCTTTAGCTTTGTACCTTCACCTTGCATCCTGTCCTTGCTGATATATAGCCAGACTTGGTCACCAACTTGGAAACTATGCTCCAACCGATGCTTTTCATGCCTTGCCTTGTATTTGGCCTGGCTCTTTTCCAATTGTTCCTATACTACCTGGTGGATCTCTTGGATTTGTTCAATGAACCTAGCTTCCCTGTTCACATCACTGTGTCCCTCAACCATGGTGTATTTACCAAAGACAAAATCCAAAGGTGACCTAGGTGTAAAACCAAAACAGGTCTCAAAAGGAGATCTCTGTGCAGAAGAATGTTTTTCTCGATTGTAAGCATGCTGCACATAACACAAATGTTCATCCCAAAGCTTAGGATGCTTACTGCAATATCCCTTGAGTAACTGGATCACTGTGTTGTTGACTACTTCTATCTGGCCATCAGTTTGTGGATGGAAAGCTGTTCTTTTCTTCAGTTTGGTGTCCATCAGTTCCCACAGACTTGACCAAAAATTCCCCACAAATCGGGTGTCTCGATCAGATACAATGGAAGTGGGTAATCCAAAATGAACCCATACATGTTGAAAGAACAGATTTGTAGTTTGTTCACCTGTAATCTATTTATTACAAGGTATCAAAATACACATTTTGTTGAACCTATCCACAACAACATACAAATAATCACGGACTTTCCTAGAGTTAGGCTATCTTCCAACAAAGTCCATGGAAACACTTTCCGAAGGATGAGAAGAAACTGGTAATGGAGTGTACAAGCCTAGTTTCTATTGCTGGGCTTGCTTTTAGCACACATAGTACACCCTCTTACATATCTAGAAATTTTCTTGTTCATTTTTGGCCAATAACAAAAGATTTGTAGCTATGCAACTGTTTTACTTACCCAAAGTGACCTGATATTAGAGAAGTGTGTGCTTCTCGAATTATCTTTACTCTTTCAGTTTGTGGAATGCATAGCTTCCCACAATGATATAGGAGTCGATCCTTAATATGATAATCCAATTCTTCTACTCGTTTTCCTTGACTTAAAGTTGCATATACATCTTTAAAGTCTATATCTTGAGCATATTGTTCAATGTAGCTCTCATGTAACACAAGAATTATGCTTAAGTATAGTAGATGCATTTATAATGGGTCTAGATAACATATCTGCAACTTTATTGTGTATGCCCTTTTTATATCTCATGACTAAATTAAATTGTTGTAGAAAACCCATCCATCTATACTGTCTTGATTGCTGCAACTTAGTTTGGGAGTGTAGATATTTAAGTGGTTAATGATTAGTATGTATTAATGTCTCTTTGCCCATTAAGTAATTTTTCCATTTTTTCACACTCTGTACTAATGCATACAAGTCTTTATCATATGTAGGATAGTTAACTACTGCAGAATTAAATGTCTCAGAATGATAACATATGGGTTTACCGTGCTGTGTCAACACTGCTCCCATGGCATAGTCAATGGCATCTGTTTGGATCTCAAATGGTCTTTGAATATCAAGCAGTGCTAGTATAGGTGTTGTACTAATCTTTTCTTTCAAGGTGTCGAAGGCTTTCTGTTGTTTGCTTCCCCACTGAAACACCTTGTTCAATCCTGTTAAAGCATGTAAGGGAGTTGCAATTAAGGAAAAGTTAGAAATGAACTTTCTCCAATATTGTGCTACTCCTAAGAAGCTTCTAACTTCTGTAGAAGATTTGGGTTTAGGACAATTTACAATGACTGCCACCTTAGAGGGATCTATCTTCAATTCGCCACCCCCTACTATATGTCCCAAATAATTCAAAGATGTTTTGCCAAATTCACATTTTGAGAGTTTAACATAAAGTTTTTCTCTTTTCAAAAAATCTAATGTCTAGATAACATGCTCTAAATGTTCTTCCCATGTTTTGCTAAATACCAAAATGTCATCCAGATACACAATAACAAAATCATCAAGAAAAGGTTTGAGTACATCATTCATTATTCTCATGAAAGTAGCTAGAGCATTATTTAAGCCAAAAGGCATAACCAACCACTCATACAATCCTTGTTTTGTTTTGAAAGCAGTCTTCCATGCATCTTGTTCTACAACTCTAACCTGATGATATCCACTATGCAAGTCTAACTTGGAAAAATAAACAACTTCTTTCAATTGATCTAAAAGATCATCTATGTGAGGAAGGGGATAATGATTTTTGATTGTTATCTTATTCAGTGCTCGGTAATCAATGCAAATTATCCACGAGCCATCTTTCTTCCTCAGCAAAATGATTGGTCACCCACATGGTGATGTGCTAGGTATGATGAACCCCTTCTCGAGCAACTCCTACACCTGCTTCTTGATTTCTTCGTTCTCTAAAGCAGACAACCTATACATCCCAATGTTAGGCAATGGAGCATCTTGCTGCAAAATAATATCATCCACTATTTCCTTTTTGGGTGGCAGACCTTTAGGTTCTTGAAACAAGATATCATACTCTGAAACAACTTTTTCTAAATCATCTTGCTATTAGCATCACAACCCTCAAATACATTGGTTTTATTAGGTTTCTTTTCCTTGACAACCATCGGTAAAAATTGTTTGCATGAATTTATTATTCGTTTCATCTGCCTTGAGTTTATGAGAGTATAATTATTCTTGAGCTTATGAGCTCTTACAAAGTATTCGATTCTATCTTTAACAAGTAGATACTTGTTCTCAACTCTATAGAAAATAGATTTTATGTCATACAAGTAAGGACTTCCTAAAACAATTCCACATATATCCAAAGGAATTGTGTCTAACTCAACCTCATCTACAAATGCTAACCCAAACGAAAACTTGAGTTTGCATTGCCTAGTCACTTGTAGTTGTGCTTTATCATTTAACCATCCTAATGGGTATGGTTTCTTGTGAGGTGTAGTCAATAATCCCAATTTATTTACAATTGCCTCAGAAATTAAATTTACTTGTGAGCCACTATCAAACAAAGTATCAATCTTTTGATGTTTGGAAATAACTCAAATATGGAAAAGCTCGTGTCTTTTTCTCTCATTTTCTTCATCAATAGAAGATTGTGCAGAATTACTAGTAGATGCTTCAGAATTCTTACCTTTTAAACCTGTGGCTGCAATAGTTGTTTCATCTCCTGAGTCTGACCCCAAATCTTTCTGAATAGTTGTAGCAGTCTTCTTCTTCTTGCCCTCGAACTTCTTAGGTCTCAGCTTCGGATGCAGAATCCAACAGTGCTCGTCATCATGCCCGTCCTTCTTACAGTGAGTGCATGAAGACTTGCTCTTCTGTGTAGTGTTAGCCTTCCTTGCTTTCCATTTCTGTTTTATTTTCTCCTTATTCTTGCTTGCAGTGGGTTGGAATGATCTCCCAACTTCTGGATTTCCATTCTTTTCGATAGCTTGTAGATGTGTAGCTTGAACATATACCTCATCTATACTAGTGGGATTAAACATGAGGATAGTGTGCCTCATGTAGTTGTGTAGACCACCAATGTACTTCAAAAGAGTCTCAGGTGAGTCTAATGAGATTCCTAGAATCAATGCTCTCTTCCTAAATTCTTGGGTGTAACCTTGTATACTTTTCCCTTTCAACTGTCGAAGAGTTTGCTAGCTCATCATGGCTTGCTGCATGTAGGCCAATGGATAGAACTACTTTTTGATTGCAGAAACAAATTCATTCCAGACAGAGATAGTCTTACCATGTCTCTTCATGTCAACTTGTGTTCTGCCTTCCCACCAAACCAAGGCAGTGCCTCCAAGGCGTAGGCTTTCCAGTTGAATCTTGCTCTTGTCTGAATCAATACTCTACACTCTGCAATAAACATCAATTTGTCTAATATAATTGTCCAGTTGTTTTGCATTCAACTCTCCATCATATATTGGTAAATCAAATTTAACATCTAGTTTAATCAAATATGTCTTGTTTTTATGTTCAGGGCTATTAGGAGGTGTGAGAAAGCTTTCCTCTTTCCCTTTGCCTTTTGAGTAGTCATGGAGGAGAGACTCATATTCTCCTTTATCTTGTTTGAAGCTTGATGAATCTTCATCTTCATGCTTTCTAAAGTCCTTATACATTTCCTCTACCATGGACCTTATGGATAGGAAACTATATATGAATTGAGGGTCTGGCCCCATAAAACCTTCCTCTGACATTGTCTTCTGAGGATAGACTCTCCCAATTTCAGGATTAGTTTCGACCAACTCTCCTTCTCCTAATTTGAGCTTTGATCTAGTTAGCATTCAACAGCTAAAACCAACACAAGCTTATCTAACCTTAATAACCTAGAGCTTTGATACCACTTGATCTGAAAATCACTTGCAAGTGATCTCAGTTAATTAATTAATGAATGTAGGTATTACAGACTCATGTCTAGTGTGTGTCTATGTTATCTTAGGCAACGGATCGATAAGATTGCAAAATACACAGACACTGGAAAATAGTAAGAGAAACATAGCAAGCAAAACAAAACACAACAAAATTTAATAAGGAGTTCACCCAATCCTCCTGGGCTACGTCTCCGGTCCAACTTTCAGTGGTGGCCTTCTTTTATTGTGTCTTCAAAACAAAGTTTTTACAATGAGGAGCTCAATTTGAGTCTCCTAAAACAGATGATGCTTAGTAGGGTGGTTCTTGGATTCCCCAAGCCACTAGAGTGCACAAACTCCCCCTTATTAAGTCTCGACCTCAACTGGTTTGAATGGGATGAGTCCAATTTGGTACACAGTTCCCGACAGATATCCTCACAGGGATTGCTTGAACCTCTCAAGCCTAGTTTTGTCTGCTCGATGCTGCCTTAACTCTACAGGTCATCTCAGCTCTCTATTCTTTGCTTCTTGCTTCACTGTCTCCTTCTTCCTTTCTCATTGTCCTATGTCTGTTCTTTGTCTATTCATGGCTTAAAGCCAATCCGTCCCTTGACTGTTCGTTTCCTCTTCTGCCTCTTCGTATCGTCTGCTACTGTTCGCTTGGAATTCCCTGCCTCTATGTCATTGCTACTGTATAATGTCTCACAAGGAAGTGGCCACTTGTCCTCTCACGAACTGCACCATCTCTTCCTCAAGCGGTTCGGTATTTCGGTTACTCTGTGTAATGATTCATCCGCCAACTGAGCAGTCAAATCGGACTTCAAACATCATATGCCATGGCTTATTCTCCTGTCAAATCTGGTCCCCCATTGGGCACAATCTTTGTCGTTAGATTTGGAGCCCCTAGATCCTACGGTGTTCACTCTTATTACATGGTTGACTTGTTCGGACATTAGCCCGCAATGAGAGCAGTTTTCTCTCTCATCCACCGGACACGCGTCATTTGTTGTATGGCATCACTGGGTCTCCTGGCAATTCCACTTACCACCCAAAATGCCTCCGATATTCCACCAGTTTTGGAGTGCGGGACCTGCCTTTCAGTTTAGCACTTTTCCCACGGTTTTTGGCTTCCCTTGTGACCAAGCGCTTAGGGCTATTCCATTTTGAGGGGTTTTTCCTAGCGATGCGCGATTAACGATAATCTCGCATCAGAAACAGCCTCCATTTTCTGATCTAGACTTCCTAACTGGTAGTTTTCATCCTGCACGGTTTCCATGGGTCTCGGTCAATGCGCTTTGACCGAGGTCCTCATTGTTCCTTGCTGGCTACAAACTGCCGCTGTCCAGAGGTACTTCCTGATAGCTCATTTTTCACAAGTTTCCAAAGTTTGTCATGATTTGATACAGTCATAGAACTCTGATAATTTTCATGGATCTAATTCAGATCAGGCAAGGGATATTCATCCCATTGACCAGATTGAGATACACAAGCAAATAGGGGAGATGATATACTCCACCTTAATGCGGAAAGCCATTGCTCCCCACCAACTGCAAAACTCTCTTAACAATATATCAGCACAGTTCTAGTTGGAGAAGGCTCCTCACAGGCTAAAGATAATAGAATCAAGTCCTTAGAGGACTTAGTGATTGATTTGGGACATGATCCCAAAGATGTAAAAGTTGCAAAGCAGCTGATCAAGAAGAAAAATGATGACATAGCTACACTCAATAAACAGCTAAAGATAACCCAGCTGCATCACCCACAGACACAGGAAGTCCTAGAAGCACAAAAAGGACATGAAGAGCTCATGGACTTGGTCCTGAATCTAAACGGTTAACTCAAGGAGACAGAGAAGGAGTTGCACACTTTAATTCAGTTGAAGCAAAGTGACTTGGCCACAACTTCTAGAACTATCATCCCCATAGTATCAAAAACAGTTCCTTCCACATTGGCAGCATCATTGGCACCTACAGCTCCACCTGCCACAACACTGCCAATTACAACTAAGTCCACTATATCAGCAGGTACATCAACTGAAAAAGCAACAAAACTAGTAAAAGCCATGGAGGAGATGTCCATCCAGGCCATAGAGCTCAAAATTTTAAAGGAGAAAGTGGCAAGTTTGGAAACTGACTATAAACTTGCCCAGCTTCAGCAAAGAGAAGAGACACAGAAGGCCCAAAGGATGGGTGAGCAAGTCAAAGTCCTGGAGAAATATTTGACACTACAGAAGCCAATAGAAGAGACTAAAGAGATGCTCTGGGCCAATATCATTGAATCTGTCAATGATATCTGGCCATCAATCCAAGTTATATTTGAACACAGAATTAGTGAAGATAGCCGCTGAAGCTATTCAGAAAGTAAGAGAAGAATTAGGAGAAAAACCTGAGGATGCAAATCGAGTCATCCACTTACTAAATAGCAAGAACAGATATGAGCTCCAAGATCTTAACATATAAGACAAGACTGAAGTCGTTCTGTAGATCAAAAAGGTTCTTTCCAAAAGAAACCTCATGCACAACTTAGAAGAGAAGTGCCACAACATGCAAGTAGCTATTGACAGGTTCATGTCTAAGTTTCAGATTTTAAGGGACAAAGGTCTTCCTAGTCCCATGGTCATTAATGAGAAACTCATGACCCAGTTGGACTATAGTGATAGACTCACGAAACTGGCCAAGGAACAAGCTAGCTCTTCGGCTATTAAAGATTTGCCTACAGGTAAAGTATTATATGATATATTGGAGAACCTGTTTTTCCTAGAACATGAGGTGAAACATTTGTTTCTCACCAAGCCCAATTTTGTAAATAATAAGAGGCAGATGAAATCTATATAAGAATGGTAAAAATAAAGTTGTCTGAGGTAGAATGGTGGGAGAAAATGACAGATTTACTATGAAAACGTTTTACATCAGAAAGCTACTACAGTAAATCTGAAGGCAGCCAAGTGAGATAGGTAAAAGACATATTAGCAAGGTCAAAGAGTAACAGAGTCGAAGAGTATCAGTGAAAGATAAAAGTAAAGAATATTCCAGCATAGAAATACCACAACTCTCATCCAGCTTAAAGAGCTCAAAACTCAAAAAAAACAACTAGCAACACCACAATAAAAGGGATAGCAAGAAGCAATTCTACATCTATCTCTGTCTTCATGCATGAAGATATTTTATTCCCTAGATTAAATATCAAATTGTTATGAGATATTTTGTAATTATTTTTTGTATAAATACGTCACATTTCGAAGTATGTAGTGTGGATTCCAAGACATTTCTATAGATTTTTTCTCTCAAATCATAACTCTATTGTATTAATGACTAGATTGGTTTACTGGATCAAAGAATAAATATCAGATATTTTACAAGATTCTTGTGTAAAGCGAAATACAAAGAAGTATTCTCTCATGTTAAATTTAGTATTTCCTTATGTATTTTTCATACTTTTATTTGTATCTCGAAAATCTAAATGTATAACAAGGAATGATATTTCATAAATTTCTTGAGTGCACTCTATCTTGAGTGTTTTACATTCTGAATGTTTTCTCCTAAACTATCTTAGCTAGGGAATTCTTAACTGCACCTTAGCTTCCATAGTTTCTCCTCTGGCCTATAGCAAAGGATTCTTAATTACCCTTTGTTCATGATCATCCTCTGTTATTCATTCTGATCCTGGTCCAAGGATTCTTAAGTGCCCTTTCACCCTGGTTAGAATTTCCTCACCCATTAGGCTTGAAGATTTGCATTTTGTTTTGCTACCCTACCCTGTAAACATTCCCTTTAATGATCTGGTTCAGTTATGCTATCTATTCATTGACTCCATAGCCCAATGGCTTGAAGACCTAGCTCTATCCATTTTCTCCAAGAATTCCACCACCCAAACTTCAATTCAAAACCAAAACCCCACAAACACTAAGAACTAGCCTAAAATCCCATAAAAACAAATATAAATTATAAAGAGAGAGCCCTCTCCGGACTTAGATTGGCTAGAGCCTAAACCTAAAATATTGGTTTGTGGTTACCTCGGGTGCTTCTTTCTTTTTATAACTTCTAGGGAAAAATTCTGAGTGATAACAGACTAACTTGGAAAAAGAATTAACATTGAAGGAGCCACTTTCCCAAGCAAAAGAGAAACTATGGGCCAATATCATTGAATCTGTCAATGATATTTGGCCATCTATACAGGTTATCTTTGAACAAAATGATTTAATCAAGACGCTGGTGAAGTAATTCAAAGAGTTAAGGCCGAACTTGGAAAGATGCTGGAAGAAGCCTCAAGAATAATCCAATTCCTTAACTCAAAGAATAAATATGAATTGCAGGATCTTGACATAGCTGATAGGACTGGAACTATACTAGAGGTGAAGAAAGTAATCACCAAGAGGAACCCAATGATGTAGCTTGAGGACACATGCCAAACCATGGAGCTAGCTATAGGTAGGTTCATGGTCAAATTTGATGCTCTGAGGCAGAAAGGTCTGCCAAATCCATTGGTAATAAATGACAGGTTAATGCCACTTGAAGACTATAACAAGTAAATCAGATAAGTGGCAAGGGAGCAAGCCAATAGTTCCTCTATGAAAGGGATGCCTATAGGAAAGGTTCTGTACCAGACTTTCGAGAACCTCTTTTACCTCCAGCATGAGGTAAAACATCTTTTTGTCAACAAGCCCACCTTTGAAAAATACACAAAAATTGATGAAGTCTATAGGAGAATGTTAAATATTAAATTACCAAACTTAGAGACTTGGGAAAAAATAAATTATTTACTGTGAAAATGCAAGGTAAACAATGCTTACAGAGCAGTAGATCAATTAAGTCAAAGGCTAACAGATGAAAGAGTATCAGTCAAAAAGCAAAGTAAAAGAACAGTCAGTGTGGAATACAAAAAGAAAAGGAGAAAAAGTCACAAAAGATTTGACAGCAGAGCCAAATAAAGAGTGACAGCTTGCAGCAGTTACACATCTGTCTCTATCTTCTTGCATGAAGATTTTTCTTTTTTCCTTGAATAATTCTCAAAACAGTTTGGGATATTTTGTAATAATGTTTTGTATAAATACTTCATAATTCGAAGTATAGAGTGTGGATTGCTAAACATTTCTATAGTTGTATTGATCTGAAACATAAGGGTTCATTGTACCATTTTTTCAAGTCAATGGACTGGACTGAGTATTAAATTCATTGCATTACAGGATTCATGTGTTGGGCCACTTCAGTGAAGTATTTTTTGTTTGTCAAATTGTTATCTTCTTAAGTGTTTCACATACTTGCATGTTATCTAAATTGAATGAAATAACTGGAATATTCTTATATAATTTGTTTAATTACACTCTGTCTTGAACAATTATTCATTTTAATGTTTTCTTCTGATATCTAGAGTAGGGAATCCTTCATTTCTCCCTAGTTTCAATTGACCTCTGTCATTTCCCTCATTATCCAGTTTGAGGAATACTTAATTTCTTCTTGACCCCGATTGAAAACCACTTCACGATCCAGCCTAAAAGATTTGAATTTACTTAGCTACCTTGCCCCATGAACGCTATCTTTAGAACTTGATTCAATCTTGTTTTCTTGACACCTGATCCCATAGCCCAATGGTAAAAGACATCCCTCTATCCATCTAAGTCAGTGATTCCACCACCAAATCAAAGTCAAAACCCAATCAAGCTTAAATAACTAGCCTAAAATTAATTAATTCAAGAAAGTTAAATCATAAAGAGATAGCCCTCTCTGAGCATTAGGAAGGTTGGATCCTGATCTCAAAAGTAGGTTTGTGGTTACCCCTAATATTTCTTTTGACACAAGATAACAACCTCAGGAAATTTTTAGAGTGATAACATAGTCATGACCATACTAGGGAACCATCCTCAGTTTAATAAACCTTATAGGAAATCTTAAATCTCATCTTTGCACCTTAAGGTCATTTTAGGATTGTTAAGAGATTTCGCTTTAAAAATTAAAATTTTGGCTTCCAAAAGAACACATTATAATAGGGCACATCAAGATCCAAACTATGCTATAATTGTTGATGATCCTAACATAATTTTAAGAAAAACAAAAAAGGTAGAAACTCAAGGAAGTTTTAGTTAGTTAATTAAAGAAAAATCACTTCCTAAAGAATTATCAATTTTAGAGGATATTCAATTTGATTTATCATTTGAGCTTTGTTTGTTTCGTACCAAATATGAAAATTCAATTCATGATACTGTAATAGACCCTAATTTTATTCAATTTATTGAATCAAAAAAGGTTCCTGTACATCCTGATTTAGATCAACATGTTTTGGATACTTTTGACAAACTAGAAGCTTTAACCTCAACTTTGATAAGGCATATAGATGAAGCCTATCTTCAACAATCAATTGAATTAGTTGCTCTAACCCCTGAAATTTCTACGGAGTCTTCAAAAATTGTAAATACAACTTCATTTACCACCACCTCACCTATAATATCCACTATAGTTCATTCCCCTAAATTATTCATACCTCAACTTCCTCTCCAACCGAACATCTTAAGTTCATCTAGTTCATCTATAGCCATTTCAATTTCTTCTTCAAGCACTACCACTTTATCTCCTAGCCAAGCTAGAATCTCAACTATGGAAGACATATATGCACCTTTGGTCTTACCAACTCAATTACATGCCATGCCCCAAGACTACCAAAGTAAAATCTTTTTGTTTGATGCTCCTGGTCAGTATACTGCCCAACAACATGTGAATAAAATGACTGAATTTTTTGAGTTACATGAGATTGATGAGTCTGATGTGCAAATGAGATTATTTTCCCAAACATTAGTAGGAGATGTCAAAATATGGTTTAAAGGTCTACCTGCTAATCATATTTCTACTTGAGCTGCTTTCCATAGATTGTTTATCAATAGATGGGAAAGAAAGAAAAACCCTTTACAAATATTGACTGAATATGAAAACATTAGAAGAGATCCAAATGAATCTGTTCAGGACTATTGTACTAGGTTCAATAGTATCTATAATGCAATCTTTGCAAATATAAAACCTCCACTAGACTTGGCACTAATCAAATTTCCTAATGGTTTTGACATTGATATGTCTTGCCAATTGAGAGAAAGAAACCCTGAAACACTAGAACAAATGCAGAGTAATGTTGTTAGTGTAGAAGCCAATTTATTAGCTAAGAGAGCTAGGATGAGAAATGAGAAAAGAGTTACCATTAAAGAGGAACCATCCACTTCAGATGGTAAGATAGACAGTTTAGCTAAAAGTGTGGAAAGGATAATGGATATATTAGAAAACATGGAAATAAAATCTCAATGGGAAAATCAACAAGGACTCCCGATAAGAAACCCCAACTTTAGGAAAAATCCTAATACTGGAAAAACAAGAGATGTTATAACCGATCAACAGATTAGACCACCTTTCCAGGAAAATTATGCTGAAGGTTCACACAACCATGAAGAAGAGGAGGACACCCAGATAAACCTATTGGGGATTTAAAACGAAGATGTTGTTTTTCTTACTCAGGAAGAACATGAATTGTATATGTTACAACAATTGCAATTAGAATATGGAGAGTCCTTTGACTACAAACAAGGTTATGAATCTACTATCTATGAAGTTCAAAAACATTATAGCCTTAGAAGCAAAAAGAATACAAAAGTTCCCACTAATAAATCAATCCAAACCCAAAATAGAAAAATAGCAGAAGCTCATGTGACCAAAGATCTACAAATTCTCCCTAGAGGAACTTAGGAGACTTCTAGCCCAAAAATTGTAGACATAACTTCAGCTGAAATTCAAACTTCATCTGTTACTCAAACTATTTCAAATAAGAGAATTCAAAACAAAGCTACTTGTACACAAACTGAGTTTCCAAGTGATGATAAAGAAGATAAAAGTACACAGACCACAATTGCTAAGGAAGATCTCATAAAATATGGAAAAACTCAATTTCCATTTAACTTTAAGACTGAGATAGCCAAATTGAAAATATTAGTTCCTCTGATAGAGCTAGTGAAAAATGAATCATACAAAGCACAAATCACTGAAACACTAAACATAGGTGAAGGTGAATATGCTGTAAACCTTAATGATGATCAACCTAAGCTATTATTTGGTCTAGAAGTAAATGGCACACATCAACAAGGAGGTATCCCTCCATTCTACATTACCTTAAATGGTCATGATAAAATCTTACATAATGCTATGATAGATTCAGGGGCATCCCATAACCTAATACCTAAAGAAATCATGGAAAGATTAAATTTAGATATCACTAGACCCTACAAGGACCTGTTTTCCTTTTATTCTAGCCAAGTCAAATGCCTTGGCCTGATTAAATATTTGTGTGTAACTCTAGTCTAGTGCCCAACAAAGAGTATTGTTATGGACATAGTAGTTGTCGATATCCCACCCAAGTATGGAATGTTATTATCTCACTCATGGGGAGAAAAATTGCAAGGATCTCTACAATTAGACATGTCATATGCTACCATCTCTGTATTTGGTCAACAAATAAAGATTTACAAAGAAACCTTGATCAAATACATGGTAACTAGTGCAGAAAAACCACACAATTACCCTATATACTCCATGTATTCTGATATGGACTCATATATATTGTATAATTCAGATAATGGAAAAAATGAAATCACAACTGTAGAAGAAAAATACAAAGCAACTGATAGTGAAAACATAACACATGAGTCTATATGGAATTTAGATTTTTATGGCTCTGTAAATAGATCAGGAGCAGGTGTAGGAGTTTGGATTCATAACATGGAAAATAATCATTCTGAAGGTCATGCCTTTAGATTACACTTTAAATGCACAAACAACATGGTAGAGTATGAGGCTTTAATCTTAGGACTACAAATTGTAAGAAAACTTGGAGCCAAGAGAGTTTCTATCATGGGAGACTCGGAATTGATCATAAAACAAATTAAAGGAGAGTATTCGGTGAATAATACTAGACTTAGCCAATACAGAGAGACTGTTCTAGATCTGATTAAGGAACTTCTTGAAACTGATTTTGCTAATATTCCTAGGAAACAGAACATGCAAGCTCACAGTTTGGCTACTTTTGCTAGCACTTGCAAATTACCTTTTCATCCCAACCACTAGTACACTGCTGAAGTAAGACACAGATCTGTTATACTTGATAATCTGAAATACTGGCAAATTTTTTCACAGGATTATCAAATCTATGATTTCATGAATGCTGAGGGAGAATTCCAAAACTGTAACATAGATATTGTTTGTACAGTAGATAACATCATAAATAGTGAGACAGATATAAATGCTTTAGATATAAATAAACCCACTAAATTCACTAAAGTATAAATAGAAGAAATAAGCAATGATGATTTTGAGGTTTTAAACCTTAAAAATAACTCTTTTCCTAGGGGATTAGTCCCATTAGAAGATTTGTTTGATTCAAACGATGTAGCCAGAAAACCAAAAATGGAGCCTTTAAGATTAGACATAGAAGAATGTAACATAGGAATAGAAGAAAAACCAAATCTTATCAAAATATCCAAAGTATTACCTACAGATGAAAAGTTGAAATACATAATTTTGTTTAAAGAATTTCAAGACGTCTTTACCTGGAGTTATGAAGACCTAAAGTCTTATGATATTAGCATTATTCAACATAAGATACCCATCAAAGAATATCAGAAACCCATTAAACAAAAGCTTAGGAGAATTAATCAAGTTCTTATGCCATTAATTTAAAATGAAGTAAAAAGGATGTATGATGCATAAACCATAGCACCAATTAGATATTCATATTTGGTCTCTAATTTAGTCACCAC
This sequence comes from Pinus taeda, assembly GCA_000404065.3. NCBI lineage: Eukaryota > Viridiplantae > Streptophyta > Pinopsida > Pinales > Pinaceae > Pinus > Pinus taeda. The sequence continues at coordinate 27,184 of APFE031569659.1, forward strand.
AAGAAAGAAAACAAAGGAAATCAGACTCTGTGTTGATTTCAGAAACTTGAAAAAAGTATCACTAAAAGATAACTATTCCATCCCCAAAATGGACCACATTCTCCAGAGTATAGTAGGGTCATCCAAAATTTCATTGCTTGATGGATTTTCAGGATACAACCAAATCGTAGTTCAACCAGAGGACCAGAGGATCAAGAAAAGACTGCATTTACCAATCCCTGGGGTAATTTTCATATTTAAAGATGCATTTTAGATTAATTAATGCTGGAGCAACATTCCAAAGAACAATGGACCTAGCTTTTGCAAAAGAAATCGATGACTTTCTAGTTGTTTACCAATATGTCCAAATCAGATAATGAAGATCTAGATCACCTGAGAAGAGTTTTTATTAAAGGCAAACAATTTAGTATTTCCTTGAATCCCAAAAAGGCACTCTTTGGGCTAGAAGAAGGTAAACTCTTGGGACACATAATATCAAAAGATGGAACCAGAATAGATCCAGCTAGAATAGAGACAATCCTAAACATCAGTCATCCTAGGAATATTATAGAATTGCAATCATTTTTAGGTAAAATAATTTTTCTTAGAAGATTCATTTCTAACTTGGCAGAATTAATCAGAGAATTAAATAACATGTTAAAGAAAGATTCAACACTCAAGTGGACAATAGAGGCTAAATAGTCTTTTGAGGCAATAAAAAAATCCCTTACTAAAATACCTGTCCTCATAAGTCTTGATTGCAAAATTTTTTTTATAATTTTTTCTTTTGCTTCAGAACATAGTATTGCAGCGGTAAAGAATGATCAAGGTTATGAGCAACCTATTGCATTTTTCAGCAAATCTTTGATAGATGCTACACTAAAGTACAACATAATGGGAAAACAAGCACTTGTTTTAGTAAAGGCTATTAAATATTTTAGAGTGTACATTTTATACTAACACATCATTGCATATGTTCCAAATTCAGTAGTAAAGGACATTTTAACACAAAATAGGCTTGAAGGGAAGAGAGGCAAATGGATTGCTACTATTTTGGAATATGACATTGAAATAAAGCCTACACAAATTATCAAAGGCCAAGGTTTAGCTAAACTTATGGCTGAATCAAAATGTCAGGCCTTAGATATAAATTTCATTGGTGCCCTAGATGATCAGGAAGAGATGGTGACTCCACAGATCAATGAAGCTTTCATAGGTTCACCCTAGTATGCAGATATCATATTTGTTTTATTAAATTTACAAGCTCATCCTGGTTTACCTAGAACTAAAGTTAGATTCTTGAAAATGCAACCAATGAAATATTGTATCATAGACAATGCTTTATTTTGGAAAGATAATCGTGGCATTTTACTAAATTCTTTATTAAAATATGAAGCTGACAAAGTTATGCAAGAATTTCATGTAGGAGTTTATGGAGGACACCTATACTGGAAAACAACTGCTGATAAGATTTTAAGGGCAGGTTTTTACTGGCCCACCCTTTTTGCAGATGTAAAGAAATATGTGACCTCCTATCACAAGTGCCAAATATTTGAAGGCAAAACGAAAATCTTACCATTACCTCTCAAACCTATCTCCACAGAAATTCCTTTTCAACAATGGGGTTTGGACTTCGTTGGGGAAATTCACCCATCCTCGTCAGCCCAACATAAATGGATTTTGATAGCCACTGACTACTTTACTAAATGGATAGAAGTCATCCCATCTAGACAAGCCACAAAATCTGTCATCATTTCATGCCTTGAGAACAACATCCTTTCTAGGTTTGGATGCCAACATAAGATCATTACTGATAATGCAATTTCTTTCAAATCCAAGAAAATGGTAGAGTTTTGTAACAAATATCACATTACCCTTGGCCATTCAACTGCCTATTACCCTCAAGGTAATGGACTTGTAGAATCCTCAAACAAAATCCTTGTTAATATCATCAAGAAACTGATATAATACAATAAGAATACTTGGAACAAAAAGTTGGTTAATGCCTTATGGGAAGACAGACTAACTACCAAAAATTCCATTGGTACATCTCCTTATCAACTAGTATATAGAATGGATGTTGTTTTCCATACTCTTTAGGAGTACCAGTGATGAAAATGATTCAATATTTGTAGGTAGAGTCCAATGATATCCAAAGGAGGATAAATCAGACAATACATTTGCAGCAAACTAGAGAAGAAGTGTATGTCAAATCACAAGTGATCCAGGATTAAATCAAAAAGATTTTTGACAAGAAAACCAAAGTTGATGATTTTTACATCGGTGATAAAGTACTCAAATTGGATTCTAGAAGATAAGAAAAGGGTAAACATGGTAAGTTTGATTTTCTATGGCAAGGCCCTTATATAATTTATGGTTACAGAGGTAACAATGCATTTTTTTTAAGCCAACAAGATGGAACAGATCTACCAGGTGGACCAGTCAATGGTAGAATGCTGAAGCATTACCTGTCCTCAGATTAACAATAGTTCATTTGTTTACTTTGCCAATGGTACATAACATTTCAAAGTTTATATTGGATTGGATGATTATATTTTGAGGTTGAAGCCCGAAGAGAAGGCCCTAAGCCTTGAATGGTGTATCATCATATGTATGAATAATACAGATCACAGAGGAGAAGTTACAAGGCAACCACAATCAAAGTTTCAAAGGCTACTGATCTTAAAGTTATTAACATTTCACTAGGGAATGCCATCCCCATGTGGAGCCACTCTTAGGGTCCTATAATAATAGGATTCATTTTTTCCAATGGCTATGGTTAGTCTTGTAATATTGTACATACTTTTGCTTTTTGCAAAATGCTTTCCCATATTAAAAATAAAAAATATAAAGAGGGTGAAGTCCTAAAAGAATGATCAAAGGAACAAAAGAAAGAAAAATATCAAAAATATATAAAATATGAACCCCCAAAAGAGATCAGAATAGATTATGGAAGTGTGCCAATTCAAATGCCACTCTTTTTCTTTACTTTGAAAAATACTATTGTGTGCAGCTTGTAAAAAATTCCACAATCTAGGATGGTCAATTAGTTTAATCTTGATTCATTCATGCTTTAAATTTCATGTTGATAGATAGAGAACAAAGATCTAGCAAAACTATTTAATCTTGGCAGATCAGTGGTTAGGTAGAGAATAATAATGAGCTCATCAGTTTAATTTGATCCATTGGAAGTTAGAAGGTTAGAATTAGATAGTTTTCTTATCAAATAAAAAGAAATGAAGGGTCAGCAAGATCAAATGCACCTAAGGAATGAAGAGAAAATGCCAGGATAAATAAAGGGTAGGTGGAAGAAGTTTTGCAAGTGCACAAGGTTGCTAAGTCAAAAGCAGCTTCATCATGATTAATCCTATGTTTCATGTGCAGGAGGAATTGTCAAAGAGAAAGGACATTCACTAAAGCTTATTTAATAATTTCCCCTCATTTTAATAGACTCCCACATACTTGGTTTATTAATTTCCCCTCATTATCCCTTCATTACTTTTCATACCCTAATGTTGTCCCCTTCTTGGTTCCAAAGCACCCCTTCCCTCTTCATTGCCCTTGTAAAAACCCTTTACCTTCATTTTGACCTTTTTTCCTTTTGTTTAACACATTTCCTTAGACATTACCCTTTAAAGATAATTCCCCCTTCCGATAACCCCTTTCCCTAGTGTGAAACCCATTCCCATCACAAATAATACATTCCCCCCTTATTATGTAGAAATTATGACTATAAATTAATCTGATAATGCAATATAACTAAAGAAAAATACTTTAATCTACTTCTACAATCAATTAATGGAAGCTTAAAAGATTTGAGCAATATCAAGTGGAACACATATAACCAGAAGAAGAATCAATGCACATGAAACACAAAATAATGCTCAGGGGAAAGCCTTAGCTAAAAACCCCACTATCTGTATTATCATACAAGGTGGAAATATATCAGAATAATACAAACCTTAGCTCTCACAACTAACAAGCTCTTAGTAAAATCCTCTTAGATGCTCATAGGCAAGCAAGGCTTCTCACAAACCTTCTCTTCTTCCCTCCAAGCCTCCTATTTACTTGTGCAGTTTCTCTAGGTGATCCTCCTGTTACCAAGTGTAACATTGATCACTCACACTGATCTCACACCTTGTAAAACTGCGCAATTCTTAAGGAACCTTATTCCTTCTGCATGCATGGGTTTCCTTTATAGGAAAGCTCATGCAATTGATAGTAACCTATCCTTAACATTTAGCTCAACTGGGTCTTTCTCTGAATAGACATACATGAGTTTCTGATGAGAGAATCTTCAGTTATCTGGAGTACACTTGTTGAGTGCATGCATGCATCAACTAACTGATAACTCACAATTAGTTCCTCAAATAGTTTGGAACTAATTTAACTGGACTTAACTTAGTAAACTGAGCTAACTAATTATAACTCAAATATAACTCAATATTATCTCCTTAATTAAGGGATAATCTCCTTAATTTAAGGGATAACTATTGCATGACTTCAGAAAGACTTCTAACTTGAATTTCTCCAACTATTTAATCCATAATGAATTAATTAATTATTTTTCAAGTAGCTAGTGAGACTAAATTCGAATTTTAATTCAAGGACAAATTAAAATTGAAATATTCTGGATTCTATTTTTATCATTTTTTGTTTCTATTTTCAACACTCCCTCTCAACAAGAAAGGAATTCAACTCGATCCCGATCCTGAACCTTTGGAATGTTCTGCATTCAACACTTCTCTCTAGTGTTGTTGCTCCAGCAATCTCAAGAAACAAAAAAACATCCAACTTGAATCAGTATGATGCATCTATCATCAAAGTCTCTGACTGTTATTGCCTCTGTCAAATAAAAATTCTACGCTTCTGCTAACTCAACCTTTCTGTACTGTTGTCAATCCTTCTCTGTGCTCTTCAATATCTGATTGCTCCAGCCTCTGTCACTTTGAAACCCGACTGCATCAATCCCACTGATTCCTCCCGCTACTATGTACTTTAGGCTCCCGTAGTAAGGTATGATCCATGAGATAAAACCTCTCAATGGACCCTACCCAATTTCAGCCTTGTTGGGACTATCACTTCACATTGCCCCACCTCACACCTAGAGGTATGGCTACTTGTGATCCCTCTGCAGGCTTCTCCAATTGTGGCTCCTCCACAATTATATAAGACTTCTTCCGGGACCGCATGTTGAGAGGTAATTTACTCTCCCTCTCAACCACCAAGTGTTTAACATTTTCCTTGCTCCTCAAGGCTTTGCATGCATCTTGAACCTCAAGAGAAAACAGGTTCTTAACTTGTGAACGGATCTGTTTCACCTATCTTATGGTGATGTGTCTAAGGAAAACATTTCCCTTACTAAAGACAACATTGTAGCCTTTGTCCTCGAACATGACGATCGATACCAAATTCTTCTTCAGTCTAGGCACATACTTCACATCTGTCAAGGTGATTAGAGCTTCATGCTCCCTCTAAAAAGTAACTGTGCCCACTCTTGAAACACTATACCTTTCACCGTCACCCATCTCTATGTGAATCTTGAGGTCTTTCTCCTCCAAGGTATTGAATAAAATTTCATCGGCGGTCATGTGGAATGAGGCTCCACTGTTAAGATACCAACCACAACCCATCATCAATGACACCATGCATGTGATGAAGGTAAAGTCCATCTCGAACTGAGAGGCTAATGCCTCACCTTCCGATCCTTTTAAGGATCCCTTCTTGGAATTCTTTGATGGGAAATTAGTCACATAATGACCCATCTCATGACAATTAAAGCATATCACTTTAGACTTGTCAACCTTCTTCCCTCCATGAGAAGAATTCGATTCATAATGGGACGCCTTCCCTTTCCCTTTCCTTGCCTTACTTGCTAAGGCCAGATTTTCTTCATCATCCTTAGATGAAGAACCATCTCATGTACTCCTCCTGATCTTCTCTTGCATGAGATCCGACCATAGTCGTTCCCAATTCGACAGTTTCTGCCTTCCATTAACAGAGTCCTGGTAGCTATTCTAGCTCTTTGGAAGGCCAAGGAGAGCAAGGCTCACCATATCATCATTAGCAGTAGTTATTCCCGCACTGATAAGATCATCTCTGCAAGTGGTGAGCTTGCTAAGATATGTGGAAATAGTATCACTGTTCTTCATCTTGATTCAATGAAGCTTGTCCTTGAGCGCTAATTTCCTTTGGTCACTATTGTTCTGGTAGAGGACCTTCAATGTCTTCCACATTGAATCTGGAGTATCCTTTCCATGGAGACTCGAGAAAATATGGTCTCGAACTCCCTCAAGGATGATCCATCTCACCCTTGCCAGACACTTCTTCCATTCAGCCAACTCTTGTGCATTAGTTGAACCTGGCTTTGGGATTTCTTAATCAATGAAATCTTTCAAGCCATTATCTTCTAATATAGCCTCCATGTGATCTTCCCATGCTATGTAATTCGAGCTTCCATCCAAGGCACACTAGAATCTCAAGTCACAGAATGCCATTGAACAACCTATAAGTATGAGATGAATTCGATTTTCACCTGTAACCCCAAACTTCAAACTTCAAATTCTCTTCTCCCTATACTGTTCACTGCTCTGATAAACTTGACTCCAATACCATGTAGAAATTTTCACTGTAGAATAATCTGATAATGTAATATAACTAAAGCAAAATACTTTAATATACTTCTACAATCAATTAGCGGAAGCTTAAAATATTTGAGCAATATGAAGCGGAACACATATAACCAGAAGAAGAACTAATGCACATGAAGCACAAAAGAATACTCAGGAGGAAACCTCAGCTAAAAACCCCACTATCTGTATTATCATATAAGGTGGAAATATATCAGAATAATACAAAGCCTTGGCTCTCACAACTAACTAGCTCTCCGTACAATGCTCCTGGATGCTCACAGGGAAACAAGGCTTCTCATAAAACTTATCCTCTTGTGACATAGGCAAGTTCCCTCTACGACAAAGGCAACCCCTCTTGCCCTAGAGTGGATCTAGTCACCGCAAAGACAATACCAAAGCAAATTTCCTTAGAAAGTTGGTGTTATGAAGGCCTGCCTTCAGGTCATCATTCGATGAAGTCCTCGCCGTGTTGCTCCAACTCTTATTCTTCTAGTCACTTATACCTGGAAACAACATGTAGAGAAACACCACAAACGCAATAGAAAACGACCAAACAATCTACTTGAAGAGTCAAGGAACTTCAAGCTATCGACATACAATTCAACATACGATATAGGAAACAAGCTATTGATTTGTATTAATATAAATCAAGGTGAAACTTACAACTAAGCCTTGACATTGTAAGTCTCCTCGAAGGGTCCCGTCGGCATGTCTCCGTAAGCATTTACTTGTGAACCGTCTCCCGAGGGAACAAATGACTCTCTCTTTCTTCCAAAAGATTGATGCTAGAAAGTTCTCAAACCAACTCTACTCAAACATCTCTTAAGACAAAATACATGTGAGGCTACTTCCACACTCCAATAACACTCTCTACCTCTACTCCTCTCTTAGACACCTGAAGCTACCAAATTACATCTAGCTATCATCAAGTTACGTCCAAGCTATTTGATCTCATTCAAGGAGGAGGAAATTATAGGAGGGAGAGGTTCCATAAGATATGGGAGGAAGAGCTTATCTCTTAGGGAGGTTGCACAAAAGGTGGAACAACTATCCAAAAGGAGAGAAGCGATCTCATATGACCCAACAACCAGCCCTAGGACCGCCCATGAAGCAGTTTCATCTCAAAGCTTCGACGAGTTGTTAAAAAAATTGCCAAAATTAGATCTTCATAGGTGAAACACAAGGACAGAGCGATGACTTCGCTAGGGCTAGTGCAAACTTGACCATCTTCACGGGTGGGACAACTGATGACCCGTGACGACCCAGGAAATTAGGTAAAAATGGGTTTGCTTCAGGGATAATGAACTGAAACATTCTTCTTGATATTACAAGGAAGGTATTGACACATAATTGGCAACATGACATAGAATAGATGTCATTAATATGGACCGGCAGTATCCGGGATTAGGGAATGTAGGATCAGTGACAAATTACTATGTAATAGATGCCCCCTAAAGCATGAAGGTCGAGAGAGTGGGAGGGGTGAAATGATTTACGAATCCTTAACTGAAACAGAACATCCTCGCGGAGAACTTGCAAATGCAAGTATAAATGATCTCTCTGATACATGGGTACATAGTGAAAGGAAATACATGTTTATAAGGCATGGGTGCAGCCATCCAGAAGATAAACATAAATGGTCTGTGGTATGGATATAGCCATCTCGTCAGAAAGACCACAAAAAGAATCAGGTATGGTCGTAGCCATCCAATCAAAAGAGTCATGTATGAATCAATCCACGCAACGTAGACTTGTGTAATTTGAGCCCAGGGTCTTGAATCCCAACCTGACCAGGGTACAAATTCTAATATGTGAATAGATGTGTTGAAGTCGAGCATACTAGAAAATCACTTGATTACCGACCAATGATGTAAACCATTAACAAGCGCGAAAGAGACCACCATTAATGTCAATGGTTCTCAAGGCACTGCTAGTACAATCCGCAAAGTGTGAAGAATGATCTAAATTCGAACACTTGTGAAATCACTCCATCGAAGACTAATGATGCAAGTCTGTCGTCGAATGAGAAGAACTTGCCATTGAGGCATGCAAGCTCTAAGGTACCAGAAAAGAGTCTCTAGATAAACTTCCTGGATAATGAGCTGAAGTCGACAGGAAGTGATTGGTCGAAGGAGGGCCATAATGTTTCCCACATCATCGACGCAAGACAAAGGAATAAGATGAATGTGGATGAGACAGAGAACCTGAGGAAGGTGTGTAAGGCTACAAACTGTAGAAGGGTTAAGCTCTTGAATATATCGGCGACACGACTCCGGAGTTTGGAAGAATTTTGGTACGAAGGGATCAAAGGTCATGATGATGGAGAAAGGATTAGATGGAATGAGGCAAAATGAATAACCCAAAACCCGGAAGGCCAATGATAGAATGAGGATATCCCAAACTGACACGAAGCAGAAAGAGTGTCGATGTCCAAGAGCAACAAGATGCCATAATAACTAACACAACCAACAGAATGTTTCCAAATTCCCCCCCACCATTTCTGGTGAGTAACCCAATTATTTTTGCAACACAAGCTTGAATGGGATAGCATATGCTTCTAATATAAGTTTGTCCTTCAGACAAATCCAACCTAGTAAATTTTAACGAGCCCTAGGAAGGAGAAGCTCGATCTCATCATGCTGACAAGTCCAATGTTGTCAAGGTTTGAGTCTGACATAGGTAAAACTCAGAGTCTTTTTCATATTTAGAGAGTTTTAAAATGACACGGAAAAGAAAACTCCAAAGGTCCCTTTTCGTAAATTTTTCCCTCGAATATGAAAAGGTAGAAAACAATATCCAAGGGAACCTATTGATAATGATTGATCAACGTATACATTTTTCGTAAGTAATCTATCCCAACCCGTAAAATGGGTAAACTTATATTGGGTAGGTGATGCTTCGTAGCCTTTAACGAGTTCAAAGCGATAAGAGATCGATGATCTTTTCATGTTTCGAGAGTTAGAAAAGAACTTAAAGGTGACTCCAAAAGGGACTTTTTCGTGTTTTTACCAAGTCCGAAAAAGTATAAAATATAACTCATAGATTCATCACCAGAGTTTGCAAAAACTTGTTGCTACACAAAAACAAGTGTAAGATCTGTTTTTGATGTAAAAATACATGAAATATTAAAAAATAGATCAAAAAACCCTAATTAACAAACCCTAATTTTACAAAAGGCTTATAAAAAGAGTCATTAGGTAAAAATCAATTTACTTTTCATCATTTTACCTCAGAGTGAAAATTTTACCCTTGCACATTCGTAATTTCAATGGTCAACTGGAGGAGGATCAGAACCTTATTAGAAAATTTGTCTAGCCTAGGTAAGCACTACATGATTTCCTACATTTCTAGGTAGATTATGATTCGTTTTTGGTGGTGTTAACTGCCATTTAGAAGGATTTTGGAATGGACATATGCACGGCTCTCTTCGTGGGTCGCCAGCTTGGGACTGCGACGACCCAAAATCTCTAACGGGGAAAAAACTAGGTCTTCACAACTATACCCTGAAAAGCCACAAAGATCCCAAATTTTTAGAACAATGGATTTTGGCTCGGCGCACCTGTTAGAAAAACAGGTGTGACGAGTGTCGATATTCAAAATTTCCCAAAACCTAAGTAGTTTCATAGGATTTTAAGCACAAATGGAGCACTTATAATCGCTTATGTGTGTATGCAGGATAAAACCATGGTGATTGAGTGGAAGGAATGGGAGAATAGCGATGACGATGAATTAGCCATGGGGGATCAAAACTCCCTAGAAGTGCTTTGGAATTGCGGGCTTCTGAAATTCTTCATGGTGCCCTGTCTGAGGGCGCAACCGGACCTACTCCAATATCTGGTTGAAGCATGGGATCCGAATGAGGTAAAATTCAACATTCGAGGGTAGGAGCTAGAAATTGAGGCAACAAACATTTATTTCCCAACAGGGTTGTCACGGAGGAGGGAAAGGCCCCGCATGACCAAGACCTGTATCACTGGAGAAATCATGGATATACTTATGGGAAGATTGTGTCTAGAGGTGGATAAATTAGATAAGGGTGGAAAACTCAAGATCACAATAGTTCGAGACTTGTCTCTTCGAGTTCTCCTCTCTACCATCACTAGAGCAACTGGCTCACAGGCCCCACATGAGGCCACCAAAACCCAACTCCGACTGGTAGTCGACTATTTGGATCCCACCGTTTTTAACTGGGCCAAGGCCGTAGCAGATAACTTAAAACAACAATTAACAAAGTGTTGGGGAGGGGATGTCAAATAGGTTTGGTGTGGGTCTATTCTCGTATCATTCATCCTTGAGCGTCTTCCTATCTTCCAGAGACAGGAAGTAGTTGTGGCATGGCCACCTTCGTGGGAGCCATGGATGACTCAGTGGGCGATGGTGATGTCCCGAGGAGGTGGGGGTCAACATATGTCATGGAGACCCAAGTTTTTCCAATGGTTAGATCGCCAACTAGTTGTTGTCGAGGACTGGAAATATGTTGGGATAGACTTCAGGGGTGATCCAGATTTAGTACTCCCCCTGGGGAACACTGGGATAATAGAGGTAACAAATTCATTTGTTGATTTTTTGAATATTTTGTAATTTTTATCATTTTTCGTATATGTTCTGATCATTATGTTTCAATTTCGCAGATGTTGGGCCGGAAAGGCTAGCAGGTTTCTCTCTGATTTCTCGGAGAGCTAAGTAGGTGTTCAAGATCCCTCCCCCCAGTGGAGATGTAGAGGATGAGATTTCCTGTGACCTGGAGGGGTTAACGGAGGTAATCTGAGACTACGCGAGATTCGAGGATGTCCCTCGATGGTACCAACGACACATAGTAGGGATGTTGGGCAAGATTCACTGACTACTCAGACGTGTCATCTGAGCAGTCATGTGCTATAGAGAGCACCACGTAGATTAGACTCCTAGGTTTAATTTCTGCAATTTTGAGAGACATGTTGTCTTGCGATGTAACCCGAACATATACTTTTTGAGAACTGCGATGTGCAACACTTGATATACATATATATACCTATGTTTTGCTATATTGACTTATTATGTCTTCAATGTTTACTTTTACAAATGTCGCAAATGTATATCTAACACATGATTTTCCAATGCATCAGTTAATGTATTTAGTCTTCTAGGAATATGTCGATATGTGATATAATCAAAATTCCTTTCCAGTAAACGAACACGTAAATACAACCTTAAAATTTGAGGGTTTCTGATGGAATAACGCCGTTGAGTTGAAGAAAAACAAGCTGTGAATCTAGATTCATGATCAATGCGTGAATATTGAGGGCAACAGCTTCAGTCAATAATTCAATAATTGTGTTATATTTAGCGACATTGTTCATAGTACATCCTAGACAAACACCTTGAAGATCTACCAACTCACTGTGAGGGTCATAGATAACCCATGCCACAGAGGAAAGATTTTGAGTACTGCAACAGGAACCATCAGCGAAACTGACATAAGGTGCGATAGACATCTGAATAAGAAGATAAAAGGACACAATAAGCAGAAAATGCTTACACAGCAAGACAAACACGTATAAAATGAAAAACACACTTATGTACATAGAAATGCACGAAAGACTCATGCATAATATTTCTTGAGATAAAGCCCATTTTGGGGCTTATCTAAAGGGTTTCCTTCGTAGTCAATTATCTCATAGGCCCATTTTTGCAAAACACATTTGACAATATGGGGCCCATGCCACATGGGTTCAAATTTTCCTACCCCCAACTTGTCATTAGCTTGATCATATAGTAGGACTAAATCCCCCTCGGTGAAAGAACGTGGGTTGATTGTCTGATCGAAGTGAGTTTTCACTCTCTTCTTCTGTGCTTTAATGAATAAAGAAGCAAATCGATGAGTCTCGTCAAGTCGTTCTAGATAAAGAAGGCATTCTTACACCGGAGTAGTATTTGGTAGCAATTTGATAGCTAATTTGAGAGAAGGAATTTCGCATTCAGTCAAAAGGGTAGCTTCCAGACCATAAACAACTTGAAATGGTGTGAATCCGGTCACATCCTTTACTGAGGTACGGTAGGCCCATAGAGTGGAAAACAACATCAAATGCCAGTTGGACTTGTGCATTCCAATGGTACGCTGAAGCATAGTAACCAACACTTTGTTTACTACCTCGACTTGGCCATTGGCCTGAGGGTAATATGGCATCGGACTATCGTGTTGCAAGCCTGACTAGGTTGTCAAATTAGTCATCATATAACAATGGAAATGGGAACCATGATCAGTGACTATAGCTTGAGGGACTCCGAACCTGGTAATTACGTGATTGAACATAAATTGTGCAGTTGTCTTACTGTCATTAGACAATGTAGCCATTTCTTCGACCCATTTCGTAAAATAATCGAAGACAATGATAATATACCCGTGCTCCCCGGCCGAGCGAGGGTTACAGGTCATAAAATCAATGCCCCATTTAGCAGAAGGGTCGATAGTAATGATATGGTGCAAAATGGAAGGTGGTGCATGCATCTTCCGCTGGTAAATTTGACACACGTGACAGGAGTAGACAGCCAAAATGAAATCTTTGAGGATGGATGGAAAAAAGTAACTAGCATGAAGAATATTTTGGGCAGTAGCATAACCATACATATGACCGCCACAAGTGCTAGAGTGGCAGTCATTTAAGACTTTTTCAGCTTCCTTGAAAGTTAGACAACAACGGAGAACTGAATCAATGACAAGATGATATAAAGTAACTCCAACAATACGATAGGGCTAAGAATGGTGGTGAATGCGTTTCCAAGAATCCTTAGGAAAATCAAGGCAGAATGAAGATGTCTGGAGGTAAATAATAATGTCACCATACCAGGGATTGAAGGTACTAATCAAGAAAAGAATGTCATCGAGAATGCGGTCCTCTGTCTAAGAGGGAGCGAAAGCATACGGCAATGAGCAAATCAACTTAGTGAAGACCAGTGACTTCTTAGACTCAGTAGTGGTAAACTCCAAATCAAACTCTTGAAGGATAATAATCCATTTTGAGTATTTCCCCCCTGTAATTGACGCGACAAAATGTATGTCATTGGGTTGCAATCTAAAATCACAGTCGTAGTGCGCAACAAAATGTAATGACGAAAACGTTGGACAACCTGAACAACTGCCAAGGCTAACTTCTCGACATAAGCATAGCAAGTCTCGGTGTCAAGAAGGTTGTGGTTACGATAATATATGACATGCTCAGAACCATCATCGTCGTCTTGGACCAGAACCATACTAACGGTACTGTCAATGGCATCTAGATAAAGTGAATAATCATGATGATAGTTGGGTGGACACAATAGGGGAGTAGAAACAAGAAGTGTCTTGAGTTGCTAAAATGACCTTTGGGTGAGGTCATCCCAAATAAATGGAGTGTCATGCTTAAGGAGATGCGTGTAACCTTTAGCGATCTTGGCATAGTTAGGGATAAAACGACATAGGAAATTAGACTTCCCTTGAAAACTCTGCAATTGATGTAAAGAAGTAGTAGACGGGAGATTCAGAATAGCTTTGACCTTGAGTGGATTGAGATGAATACCCTCCTTAGAAACGGAAAACCCAAGGAGTCTACCGGATTTGATGCAGAAGACACATTTATGTTGTGAGACGAATACGGTAATGTCTACAACAAAGAAAAATTTGACGAAGGTGGTTCAGATGGTCTGTTTGTTTAGATGAAAGAGCCGGAAGATCATCCAGATAAGGCTGAACAATGTGTCTGATGTCACGAAAAGAATAGGATATTGCTCGTTGGAAAGTTGCACTAGCATTCTTCAGACCAAAAGGGAGCTTTTTGTAAGAAAAAGTATCCCACGGATAGTTAAAGGTAGTTTTGTGTTGATCAACACACGAAATATTGATCTGATTGTAGCCAAAAAATCTGTCCATAAAAGAGAATATCTCACTCCTAGCATAGTCGTTGATAAGCTGGTCAATAAAGGGAGTAGGATAGTTATCTTTCGGACATGTGCGATTGATGTCACGATAATCAACACAAACCCTAATAGTGGCCTGCTTTTTAGTCACAGGGACAATGTTAGATACCCAGTCTGTCAGTGGAATAGGGTAAATGAATCCAGCCTTCAGAAGTTTTTCAGCCTCTCCCTTAATGGCAGTTTCTTTTCTCGGGTGCACGGGATGTAAACATTGATGAACTGGTTTTGCATCTGGATACGTAGGTATCTCATGTACCACAATACTTGGATCAATACTGGAAATTTCTTCATACGACCAGGCAAACACGTCGCGAAACTCTCGGAAGAGATTGGTGTAAAGTTAGATCTCCTTAGAAGAACAAGTCACTCCAATATGAATATTTTCAACAACCCCTGGTTTAACAGAGATGTCAATGGGCATGGTTTGCATAATATTTTCCACATGCCCTTCAAAAAATACCTCATGAGTGAGGATGGGCATCTGAAGTGACTGAGAAGGAACATGGGAAGCAAACTTATATAGATAGGTAGTCATGGCCCCATAGCCTGGGAGAAACAAGGAACGATGATGATTATTAACCCAAGGAAGATCCTCAAAAGACATAGTCTCAAGAATCATGTAATCATAAGGAAATGTATCTCGTAACGGATCTGGAGAAGCAATATCTCCAAGCCAAGGGGATTGCACATACGTGTCGAGGGATCTACTCGAAGGAGTAGAGTCAGAAGATGAAACTGAAGCCGAAACAATTTCAACATAGTTGAGCTCCGTAGGGCTCAATGGCATAACATCACCCCATGAATCCACCTAATCAAAGGGGGGGATCACCTAGGGATCAGGATTGATAGAGATCATATTGATGGAGGTGACATTAGGAGGTGGGAGTGAAAAAACACCTATAAGGGTAGGATCTTTAAAGAGTCCAGCACCCACAATCTCATAGGGAACCGTGACCCAAGTAAACCTTTAAAGGATCTTTAAAGAGTTGCAAACCGCGACCATGAAGCATCTCAGTCGGGGCAGCTTTGAAGTTCAATTCCAAATGGTCGTTGAGAATAATCCTTTTCAAACGACTTAAATACGCGATGGGTTATTATAAGTGGAAGAGTGGCCTTGCTGCATGATCCACTGAGATTCAACTCTTGGTCACCTCGATTTAGGGGGGCATCTTTTACACACATGGTGGGTATTGATGGAATGGACGTAATTGATGTAACCTATGTCTGAGAAATAGAAGTCAAATCCGATTGAGTAGACATGAAAAGTCCTAATGTCGGAATTGTAGTACGAGACCATACAAAGCTATGATGTAGAGATGTAGAACCAAGTATGTCAATCAGAGCACGATAGCGAAGTGGTAATGAAAAATTTGGAGTGGTGTGGAAAGGGAAACCTTTCGGAGGAAACTGATGTTCCCTGGTCAACACAAGGCTCTCTTGACTACTAATGGGACTTGACTCATCCATGTTGGAAGAAGCCATAGGGACTGAAGCACAAAGAGAAGCAGATGGAAGATCCTTGTCTAAAAATTCCCAAACATTAGGAGGAGCCCAATTGATATCAAAAGGTTCCTCAACCTGAGCGTGAGAGGCAAGAGGCTGAACACTCAGAACAATAGGAACAGTACCAGTAACAGACAATACCTCAGAAGAGACAGGAGAAAGGGGCTCTCTGTCACTTGGTAAGGACGACAGATTCGGTGAGTCCGGTGGGATGGCCTAAACTCAAAGGTCCGGGAGAAAAGATATAATCAATAGGGTTGCAAAAACATTTCAAGATATTATTCACGATGTGGCCAAGATTAATAGGTAAGATGTTATCGCGGACAAATAAATTTTATGACATAGGAACGAAACTTTGCCTTTTCATGTTTAAAGAGTCGAGAAATAGGACAAAAGATGACTCTAGTCTCCTTCGAAGTTTAAAGAACCTGAAAGGAAAAGTGCTTAGATGATCCTTTACTTTTAAAGACTCGAAAAGGAATGAAAGTGACTGCTCTATAATTTTAGGCAAAAGGTTTACCAGACAAATCGTAAAATTTCATATACACCTTGGTAATAAAATGAAAGAGAAATGACCAAGGACTTCCCGTACGACAGTGAATCTTCCTGAATGCTATGTTTGGTGCATTAGGATTCGTAATTCGGTAGACTCGGCTTCCTATAGATAATAAGATGATAACCTAGTGGGGTCTCCCAACATATACGCGATGGTAGAGGGAGCACAAATCCATACTAGTATCTATTGAATCACAAAAGGAGGAATCACCCAACCTTAGTGAAAATAATAGAAACTAGGTTTAATGACGCTGGAACACGTCTCTAGCCTAGACCTCTAGATATGTGAGCATTAGATTCCAATATGTTTTTAAGATTATTCAATAAATTTTAACAGTTAATCTTGAATTAAGTCTCGGTTTTAAGGCCCTTTTGAATGTTTCTTCAAAACTCCTAGAATCCAACTAAATGAGCAAAAAGACCATTCTCGTTGGATGAACAACTAGCTAAGGAAGATAGAGAGGTTCAATGCACAATAGCTAAATGCCAAGAAAGCAAACCAATCAAGGAAAAAAGGAATACTTCTACCTTTTACTCAAACTTGTGAGCAATCTAAACAAGAAAATGGAAAACACACTTTTTTCTTTTCAATGTCTTAATCTCAAGAATGTACTAATGCAAAAAATCGTATTTCAAATCTTAATACAAGATGAATGCAATTTTTTGAATTTTTCAAATAAATGATAAGAAACTAAATGCAAAATGAATCAAAGACTCAAAACTAAGGAGATATTTCTTTTTGCAAAACTGGAAAGCTGTCTCACTGATAGGGAAGCAATGTGATCTATGCCAAGTCAAGGAAGGAAACTGCACGAACAAGACATGAAATTTTGGTAACTGAACATCACATACCAATCAAGAAGATGAAAAACAATGAATAGGAAGAAGCCTCAAAAAAAGTTAGAGATTATGCCAAGCAGAGTCTAAAGATCCCAATGAATGAGTGACCCAAGCAAGCCAAACATTCAAGAAACCCTAAGGTATTTAGGTCACATGGTTTATGAGGAAGGATTTGAAAAGACTTGAAACCCGAAATCAAAAATCCTAACGACCAACACTTTTGATACAATAAAGAGGCAAAAAAAAAGCTCAAAGGATAGAACAAACTAGCCAATCAACAAGCAAACTTCAATATTTGAAACTTACAGGAATCATCGCAAGTATAAAACTAGCAAATGCACCGACAATAAATCGTCGCACCCCTCTAACAAAGCACTTTGCGATGTCGTCGCGAAAGTACACCAGTTAGTTGCGTCGAGCCGATTTTAGGACTTGTCGCGACTGTTAGGCAATTTAATCACGCTAGATAGTAAGAAGCACAACCCAGAAAACAGCACAGGTGCGACTACTTCACGACTATCAGAAAATAAACAGCGATGAGCTTAGATCAAAGGAAAAAAATGAAAGTTTGGCTGAGGCAAGGCTAGATCTATCTGTTGGGTTGTGTTATATTCTTTCCATGACTAACCTACGTAGTGAACCCGGGGATTAGAGGGGGGGCAGAGCCCCCCCTTCGTTGCGCCGATTGCGCAATGGGGGGCTCAAAGTGGGGTAGCAGCCCCCCCTATCTGGGGGGTTTGAGGGGGGCGGGTAGAACCCCTCTACAGGGTCCGGGGCAGCGCCCCGTGAATTTTTTTTTTTTTTTTGGACCCTATATTAGGTTGGGTGAACCTACCTATGGTTTTCAGTCCATGGTTTTGGACGCGATGGTTTTTCGGTCCATGGTATTGGATGCTTTCGCATGTATAAATATGTATTATAACATTGAAAGGAACATAATGAAAAATCAAGCTGGTAGTCCCGGTTTTGGGATCCAGGGGAAACTCTTGTATATGTGTTTTATGTGTTATTCTCTCGCATTTTTATTTTTCTGTGATTTAGAATTCGTATGCAGGTAATTTCTGTACGGGGTTAAAACCTACATTTGGTATCAGAGCTGTTTTGGCTTCAAGGGGACGCCTTTGTTGCTGAGGGGTTTCGCTCGGGCCTGTGGTAGACCCTGTTCAGTGGGAGATCTGCGAGATCGATTCTGGTGGTGAAAAGAAGATGGCGAGCAACGGAAAGATAGAGATTGAGAAGTTCAATGGTCAGAGTTTTGAGTTGTAGAAACTCAAGATGGAGGATCTGTTGGTGGATAAAGATCAGTGGATCGCGGTAGATCCGGGTACTAAACCAACAGGAGTGACCGATGAAGAATGGAAGAAGTTGGATCGAAAGGCAAAGAGAACAATACAGTTGTGTGTCTCAGATTGAGTATTGTTGAATGTATCAGGGGAAGCTACGGCGAAGGCTTTGTGGGACAAGTTAGGGACTTTGTACCAATCTCTGGTAAAGTTGTATAACTTGAGGATGAAAGATGGAGACTCGGTGACAGATCATCTAAATGCGTTTAATACTGTGGTAAGTCAGTTATCATCTGTTGATATTAAAATTTCAAATGAAGATAAGTGCATCAGTTTGTTGTGTTCTCTACCAGATTCGTGGGATAGTCTGGTTATTGCAATAGGTAGCAATGCAACTGCTTTGCAGTTTGATGAAATAGTCTCAGCCCTGCTGACAGAGGAGATGAGACGGAAAAATATGGAGAACTAGAATGGTGATGCCTTGTCAGTACAAGGACGGTCCCAGAACAGAAAAAAAAAAAGTCATTGAGTGGGAGATCTAAATCTAGACGAAGATCTAAATCTCCAGGAAAAGCTATAAAGGTGGTGTGCTAGAAATGCGGAAAGGAAGGGCACTTCAGAAGGGAGTGTAAATTTAAAGCCCCTGATAAAGGAAAGGGATCTAATGATGCTCCTTCTACAGAGGCAAAAACCACCTCAGATGAAGGTGGGGATGTGTACTTGGCTTCTTCAAGTATACATGTAGATCATGACGCATGGTTAATTGACTCAAGTGCATCCTTTCACTTCACTCCGCATAGAGAGTGGTTCTGCGAGTATGAGAAATATGATGGTAGTGATGTCTTCTTATGAGATGATAGGAAGGCAAGAATCACTAGTCGCGGAAAAGTAAAGTTGAAGTTGCAAGGTGGAAGGCTTAGAACCCTTCCAGGTATTCTGCATATTCCTGCATTGGCCAGAAATCTGATTTCTATAAGCAAGTTGGATGATGCAGGTGTAAAGACAGTGTTCGAGAAGGATACTTGAAAGATGGTTTGAGGAGCCCTGGTATTGATGCGGGGAGTTTGGATTGGAACTCTGTACAAGTTGCAAAGTAGCACTGTTGTTGACGGGTGCAATAGTTCTATGGTTCCTGAAAATGGAGCAGAAAATCTAGTGGTCTCTGGAGAGAAGACCATGTTGTGGCATCAAAGGCTCGGACATATTGGAGAGAAGGGCCTTCGAATACTTCATGTAAAGGTATGGTAAAAGGTATGAGTAATAGCTCTTTGGATTTTGATTTTTGTGAAAATTGTGTATATGGGAAGCAGAATCGGGTGAGTTTCCCCTCTGGTGGTAAGAGGACGAAACAAATATTAGAGCTTGTGCACAGTGATGTGTTTGGACCTGTGAAAGTTCCATCACTGGGTAAGTATGTGTACTATGTATCATTTATAGATGACTTCTCAGGAATACATGGATATATTTCCTTAAGAAGAAATCTGAAGTC
>APFE031569668.1:0-27669 GCA_000404065.3 Pinus taeda
TCCATGAGAGGTGGAGAACTACTTCCCTTCTATGGAGATTCGAAGCCCAACTGAACTAACTCAAACTGGAATCAGTTCATGAATAGGTTAGGAAGAACCTTCGCAAGGTGGGTTATTTAAAAACTTTACCCAACTGGGTTGGCGTGAGTGAGACTCTGAGACAGAGCGTCGGCTGGCGCGCCCTCTTTGGAGGATTTCCCCCATTGGCGCGAGTGATACACTGTGGAGCAACGCCAATGGAAAAAGGGCTATTTTTATGTGTATTTTGTAGAAGGTGTCTTCAAGGCATATGAAGTACATACTCAAGGGGATACAATGCAAGTGTTTTCAGGTTATGTCACTTCTCACAGGTCCTGGAATAAGTCCTCCAATGTGCGGGAGAAGGGGTAACAGGGATGGTGACAAATTATTGTGTAACATATCTCCTTACTCCTTGTCCAAAAGCTATCTTCTACACCTAAAGCCTTGCTTTATTTATACATTCTCATGGTCCGCAGACCATGGGTAGGCCGACTCATTTTCTATTATTTTACCTTATTTTCGAGCGGACTACCCTTTGACTTGACTTATTACAATTCATGCTCCGCACATTTCGTGGAGCTTTTACAATACCATACCCAAAACTGTGGGCTTTAAGCCCAAAAACTGTTACGTGGGGGATCCGCTGCTCAACAAGCCCCCAACACAATCATCGTGACACATCCCGAGTCACCTGGCTCATGCAGTAATCATTGCGCAAAGTTCATCTAGCAATCTCTGCACTTCACTGACGTTTGCAACACATTCCTCCACTGTCTGCTATATCAAAAGTGTGCTACGTTTTGATGCATCATTGTTAGCGACATCTGCTTTCCTTTTCGCATATGTGTCTTGCATTTGGGTCAGCTTAATTTCTATTATGGCAGTGACCGTGAGTGCTTCCTCAAGCCAAGGCTGTATGCATGCTTTAAGCCCTAATTCTTTCTGTCACACAACGTCCACTCGTTCTTTTAGATCCTGGTCCTCCCTTATCTTAGCCAAGCGCTGGGTGAGGGTAACTGTTTGCACAATTCCCCGAACATTGTCATAAGCCCACTGTAATTCTCGCGCTTCCATTTCTAGCTGCCATAACGTTCAGTCTTCCTGGAGTGAAGTGAGCGTTAAGAGGGATTGGTCCAACAAGCCAGCGCAGTCTTGTATAACATGCTCTATCTCTTTCAACATCGATTGAATGGCTTGGCAGTGCTGCTCTCTGACTTCTGGGTTTATAGAGGACCGTGCCTGCAATCGTAGCTTGGCTAGCTACAAGTTCAGTTCCAACTACACCTTCGCAGCCTCCTCATGGGTTCTGCGAACTCCAGCTGCCAGTTTTCTAATCTTTTCTGCTATGGGCAGCTTTGTTCGTACGATTAACTCTGCAATACTACTACAAGCTTCCTCCACTGCCTATTCTACTCCCTGTTTTTGGGCAACCATGTTGTCGCACTGCAGGTTGAGCTGTTCTAGTTTTGCATTTTGTGCACTCAAGATTTGGAGAGCATGGCCCTCCCTGGCACGAATCTTAATAGTTACCCCTTCCTGCAGCTAGTGGAGGATTTCTCTGGGAAGGGCGGCCAAATTCAAACCCCAGCCCCTTATGTTGCCTTCAGCTGCTGCTACGACAACTCCTTCTGGCAACACCAAAGTGTGCGTCGTGCTTGTGCAGAACATTTGTTCAGTCTCGAATATTCATTCTGCAAGGTGCGGTGTCATCCTTCCTAGGGTTTGCACCTATAATGCCTGCAACTGCACTCTGAGCACCCCCAACATAGTTGTTTGCACCATCATCAATTCTTCCAGGGAATCCTTATCAATAAGGGTTCCTCCCATGGACTTTGTTGCCTTTGTCCTATTTTGCGCGGGAGGTTGCTCCAGGTCACGCGACCTCTTGAGTTTGGTCACATTTGTTGTAAGGTTCACGCATTCCTGTCTCTCCACCTCCCCCTGTATATTCTGCTCCATGGGCATTTCCTGGCCTTCCTCGGCCTCTTAGTGGACATGGTTTTGGTTTGTGTCATTTTCTCTAGTGTGGCTACCTCAGGCCTCATCTGCGGCATGGCCACTTCCTGTTCTTGACACTTGCTTTCTGCTAGCTTCGCGAGACGCAGCTTGGTCTCCTTCTTCTTCTGTTTCGCCGCAATTTTTTCCAATTCTGCCAAGTTTGAGGCATGCCACTCTGGAGACCATGACACCATTACATCGAATATTGCATCAACTGTGGCAATAAATGACAACTTTTCCCATGCTTGGGCTGGATCCTTGCGCGCCCGGATATACAAGTTATGCATAAATGCCTTGAACTCCACGACACTCTATAAAGTGTCATATACCGTTGGGGACAAGCGTGTCCTATGGTTGATCCATGTTTGTAAACTAGCCTCTATAAATTTCCAAAATACCTTTATCTTCTGGATCCTTGCCACGTCTGTGGTCACCTAGAGCAAGGTACACCTCGCGGCCTCGAGTATGTGCTGTTCCATGACGGGAAACTGGCTATTTGCGGGCAGCTCCCTGACAATCAATAGGATGGATAAGAGAACCCACGCGTAGTGGAAGATCTTACCCTGGTCCTGTACTCCCCTGCAGTTCGTCAAAAATTCATAATATAGGTACTGCGCGCAATTGAACTGGACCCCTTCTGAACACTACTCTGCTAAAGCAATTACAGATGTTGGTACTTCGCTTTCACGGCATTTCTCATGAGCTTACTGGCCAACAACTGGGTGGCAACGTGCAACCCTCGATCTTTGATACTTGCGATTATGTAACCTCACTTCCTTTTCTTTAGCTTATATTTGGCCTTCATAGCTTCTGCAAGGCCCAAGTCACTACTCTTTCTAGCTATGTATGCGAGATTGCTTCCTTTAATCGGCAGCCGCGAGATTTGGTGAATTAAGTCAGCCGTGATGGGAATCGACTCTTCTAGCCACAGATACCCGTCATGTACTAGACAAAGTAGTTTCTGGATGACAAAGATAGTGATAGGCGTGCAGTGGTAGTGGGGTATCCACCGCAGATATAGTAACCCTACCTTCTCAACACCTCGCAACCATTTCTGCTGTCGTAGTTTGTCCATGGACAACTGTGGGAATTTCTCGCTATCCGTTAGGTCCCAGTCTTTGAATTTTATATTCGGTACCTGTCCCAGCAGCAGCCTGTCAAACCTGATATCATTCGGAAGAAGAGGGGTTTGGAGCATGCTCTTCGAGGCCTATAGGTCCTTTGGTATCTTGGTTGTCCCTTTCCATGGGAAAATGTAGGAGGGTAACTCTATTGCTGAAGGTGCTTGGGAGATATTTTCCTCCTCATCGTCCTGTGCCTCTATTTGAGCTATTAGGTCTTGTAGATCTTCCTCCTCCTCTTCTGTCTCAATAGTGACAGATTTACCCTTTTCGGCCAGTGAGATTTTACCAACTCTTGGGTGCCATGGTGATACCTGGATGGGTCCCATCAACTATTTGCCCTTCTGCGGTCGCGGTGTGCAAGGGGACTTTGGGACCTCTAGTGTGCTTGTTGCCTCTCCGAGTTCCTCCTGGGTCACTCGGGATTCTTGGCTACCTCCCGTAATTCACACTCTGGTTCTCAACATTATGTTTATACTGGACTTTGTTAGTCGTGCATTTATGATTGGAAATGTAGCTTAGGACTCACTACTCTATTCTACCTCAATTCTTAACAACCTTAGAGCTTCTTGAAAACTACCCCATGGAAATTTATAATAATAGTCAAATTTGAATTCAGCACTTCCCTCCATTTTTGAGTCCTTAGTACTTGTTTGGCGGTAGATCTCCTCGAATCCAGGTTGTAATTCATGTCTTAAAGGTCCACCGCCCGCTCCTTTCTGCATTAAATTAGCCTTCTTGTCATGAATAGTGTCATGAACAGTCATCCCCCAGCCTATGCATGCGGCAACGCATCCCCTTAAGCACGACTATGAGGCTTGTGCCAGACGGGCTCTACGTAGACCCCCCTTTCCTCCGTGCAGATTTCCTGGAGCCTTGTTTATAGTCCTGTGCCTTCTTTGAACTGCCTGGGGCGCTGGGACTATGCCTTCTACAGATAGTCAGGTGGTTGCACCCTTGGTGCGAGGCTTTGCTTTTCCTACTAACCCGGGCTACTGGAACCTTCCATAGGCCTTTGCATCATGTCCCCTTTTTGCTGGTACCTTCCCTTTGTTAGTAAGGTGCGGTTGCAGCCATAATAATAGGGTCGCAATTTCTTCGAAAGACGTAGTAGTGCTGGCTAGACTTGGTCCTTTCATACTCATTTTTTCGTGCCCGCTTGTGTGACTTCATTTTCCAGTTTGCAAATTTCTTCATCCAATGTCATAATTCTCTTCCTGATCCATGCCCCTTCGTCATCCAGTTCCTGAAGTTTCATACTTTTGTGCCGAAGGGTTTCTTGTAGTTGCTGAATTCTTTTAACCAGGTCCCCGCATCCTGTTCCTACTACGGGAGCCGTAGTCCAAGGATGCTTTTCTGCCTTCCTAATTTCTATCACATTCCAGTTTGTGCTTATGGTCCTATCAATGCATTGAACCACTGCAGTGCCCAGGTCCCCATCCAATCATCCCACTTGATAAACTCTCTTCACAATCCTGCATGGCCTTGCAAATGCACGTTGCTCATTCTGTTGCCGTGTAGGGTCCTGCTTTTTGAACTTTAGTATGGGTTGTGCCTGCCAAGCATGAGACTGTACCCATCGACATAGGTGGGTGTGAAAATTGGTTTTCCCTAGTTTCACGACCCGTGTTTGACACTCGAAATTTTGAAACCGCAAGTGCATACTTCTTTTGCATCCACGCCAGCTCCCAATATTTTGCTCCTGACCTTCCAATCTCGTTTAAGAGTTCATCCCCTCCTTTGTCCCCATCATATGTTGGTAATTCCCTGGCTTCGGTCATCACGTACCGTAGTGATCTAATCATCCTATTACAATTTAGCGTTGATACCTCATGCAATTGGTTTTGCCAATGTTCTATTTCTTCATCAGAATCTGAAGTACAGGAGCTATCGTGCTCCCACAATATTCTCCCATCTTTAGTTGGGTTTACTCGATCCTGATCTTGTGCTGTTATCTGGTAAATGAAGTCTAGCTCATCATCGGTGTCATCTTTGTGCACATGTTCAGTGTAGTGCACTCCTTCAGTTGGATCCAGCGGAATGACGACACGTAGAGACTTTTTCTCAAAAATCATTTTTCGCTTCTTCAGGTTGATAACTCCATTCATTTCCGTAGCCAATCTATCCCTAATAATGCGGGGTAAGGGTTACTATCATCCACAATCTCTATTACCTTGAAGTCTGTCTGCGTGCTCACACCATCAATATCCTCAGTTACCCCTTGCAGTCTTCCCATGGGCATGATCTTTTGTTGATTTGCCATCCATATTTGAATAGGAGACCAATGTAACACAGGCCGGCCCATTCGCTCCCAAGTCTGTTTTGGTAACACGTTCATGTTTGGACCTAGGTCGAGGACTACCTGATCCATCTCATATTCACCAATTTGTCCCGTTATCCACATTTCCCTCCTAGTATGCAAAGTATGCTTCCCCATATTCCGAACTACGTGCGGTTCCCCTGATCCTGCACACCTAGTGATCAGATCTAGGAGTCCTTTCACTGCCTTATTGTCTCGTAGTAGCTTGGTGAATGTCTCTAAAAATGTAGTAAGCATAGACGGATCCATTCCTGGTTCTGGTTGATCCTTACTACTTGAAGTAGAGGCCTCCTTGAAGTTCTTCGTAGCTTCCATAACCATTTCCTTCGCGCGTTCTGAGTCAAGTTCAGATTCCTTCGTAGGGGCCTTGTGGACCCATGTATCTTCCTTGGGTTGATTTTCCTTATCTTCCCCTATAGTCGTGCCACTTCTAAGCACCATATTCACATTGGGGTCTCCTTTGCATGGTTCTGACCTCATCATTTGGATATTTTGAGTTGGAGCAGGCTGTAGTACCCCTTTCTCGCGCGACATCTCTTCTACAAACGAAAGCGTTGGAACTACATCTCTTCTACAAACGAAAGCGTTGGAACTCAAGTAGGTCTTCATCACCTACCTTTTTATTTGCAATTAGGAACCTGCGTGATAGCATTGTTTGATTGTTGCTAGACCTGTTCTGGGCTAGTAGGGATCGCCTCTATCCGTAGAGGGGATTTACCTCTCCAACAGCAAGGAACAAACAAAACTAAAAAGTGGGCATTGCTCTCATGGAAATGGCTAAGCAAATCTCTACTAGGAGGATTAGGGTTGCGAGATCCTTATATCCTTAACCAGGTAATGGGTGCAAAACTATGGTGGAGGTGGATACAAGGAGGAGAAGATCTATGGAAGACGTTGTGGGAAAAGAAATATGAGATGGCCAGAGCCCCTGAAGAAAAATGGAGAAGCCAACCAGAAAAGAAAGGCTCCGCAATTTGGAACCTTGCAAGGTCAAACAAGGATTTGATAAGAAAACATAGTTTCTAGGAAATCAAAGAGGGTGACAAAGCAAACTTCTGGACAAGGCATGGCAGTAGAGAGAAACCCTCCACCAACAACCCCAACTCCAAGATATTTAGCAGTTCACCACCCAAATGGAGGAGGATGCAGCCAGGAACTACTGGTTGCCGGAAAGGGATGACTACTGGAGAAAATGGAAAATGAAAAAGGACTGGCACGAAGCACTAGAAACAGAGAAATGGGCCAATTACAAAAACGAGATGGAGACAAGGAAAATTGCAATCAAACAAGGAATGGATATTATAAGATGGGGAAAATGCAGTAATGGAATGTTTACGACAACAGAAGGATATTACATAAAGGCTGGTAGCATCAGCAACCCAGAAATAAAAAAATGGGATAGAATCTAGAAAATGAAAACTTGGTCAAAGATAGCATTATTTACCTGGATACTGGTCCATGGGCGAGCCTTAACCTGGGACTAATTGAGAAGGAAGGGGACACACGGTCCATCACGTTGCGTCCTCTGCCAAGAACAAGAAGAAAGAATGGAACACCTGACCAACTCTTGTCGAGTCAGCGATACCCTGTGGCCAAATCACCAACAACTCTTCAAGATTAGCGACTGAGAAACAAGTAGCATAACTACAACTGTAGAGAAATGGAGGAGTAAACCATACCATAATGTAATCTTGAATAGAGCTTGGAATCTATCCATCGGGTTCCTCCTATGGAACATATGGAAAGCAAGAAATCAGTTGATGTTCAAGTAAGATGAAAAAGCTAAAAAGGAAATATAGAACCAAACAATGCAAAACATAAGAGAAACCATAATCCTCGAGAAGTGGAACGAGGAAGACTGGAAGACAAACCAAAAAAAGACACGTATTCTGAACCACCTGCAAATCAAAATAAGAACCACAAACATGGATGGAAGAAAACATAAGACTAGAAAAGCTGGAGAAGATGACCACTACAGGAACCCGCCATAGGGATTCACAAAATTAAACTTTGACAGCGCGGCAAAAGGGAATCTAAGGGAGGCGGGTATAGGAGGTATATTCAGAGATGACAGGGGCAGAACTTGAAGGGTTTATGCGATGGACTGTGGAAACGCATCAAATAATGAGGCAGAATTCGATGCAATGAACAGGGGGATAGAAATAGCTATCCAAGAAGGGTATCAAAAATTCTAGATAGAAGGAGATTCAAAGCTCGTGATAGACACTCAAACAGTTACCGCATGAAGCACCAGCAGAGAAGCTGAGTCAAAGCTGGTGGACTGCATGGATAATTAAAGAAATAAGGCAACAATTGAGAAGCGTAGCCTACATAATACCTTTCCATGTGAGACGCAAAGGAAACGCGCCTGTAGACTGCCTTGCAAACTGGGGATGTCTGAAAGGAGACTAGTAGATGGATGCGAGCGTGGAAAAGCTCCACCAAAAGGAGGACATGGAGCAATTGATCCAATTGATAGAACAAAATAGGATCAAGAGCAGGCATCTAGAGAATTTGCCTGGAAAATACGGGAGCGAAAAAAGTAAAAGGACAGTCGTAGGTGGAACAGTACAGGATAGAGGTAGAGAAGGACAGGGGATGATCAGAGTTCGGTAGGATGACATAGGAGGGTGGAGTAAGGACAATCCCCAAGAGTATGGGGGGCAAATATAGAAAGGAATGGAAGAGGAGAGGGAAGAACAACAAAATCAAGGATGGGCAGTGCAATAAGGACAAGTGGCAGGGCCGAGTCAACGACCCAATGACAAGAGAAACCGGGAGAGGAAAGGAGTTATTGCAGGACGGTGGACAGGACAAGTGGGAAACATCCCAAGGTAGAAGGGAAGGGAGGCGTGCCAAGGAAATAACAGGACAATTGGTGGTAAAGACAGGAGGAGGTAATGAAAAAAGAATAAGTCTAAGGAAAAAGGAAAAGAGGTAATTTGCATGCATACGAGACAGAAGAAAGGTGATGAGAAAGGAAGAGCAGGCTGCCAGACGACGCAGAAGGAGGAAGCAAGGCAACGAATGGTAAAAGGGTATGTGATATCTCCAGCCTTACACTCTGATAGTGAAAATTGTTTGAGAAATAGGTTAGGAATGCAGTATGATAAGAATACTTGGCATTATCACCACAATTGTAATAGAAATATCAGAGATCTAATAGAAAAACATTTCGAAGAGTTCCCGGTTGATTGGGATGGAGAGGCATATAGGCGAGATGGCGAGCAGTATGAGAAAAAAGGCCTAGCCAAACTAAATTCTACCGACCCCTGTCTTAGAATAGAGATCCTAGCATACTATACTCTAGGGATAGGAAGATTCCTTGTAGCCTTGGATGAGGGTAGCTGGGAAAGGAAAATCCAGAGCCCCGGGGAGATGGAGCTGCACCATAGGGGGAGGGCAGAAAGCTCAACTGGAAGAAACCCGACTGCTAAACCTGAGAAAACCAAGATAAGAGGAGGCCACAGTAGCCTAATCTGCACCATGTGTGAGCCCTCGGGTGAGAAGAGGAAAAATAAGCAAAAGGGGGACCCTTGCATGGGCTTGGAAAATCAAAGTAACCACTATTACCCCATGACCCGAAGAATTTTCAAAACCAAAATCAAGCTCAGTAGGGAGGGAAGCCAGAGGGCTGAAACCCAGAGGGTGGGAAACCAGAGGCTAGAAAACCCGAGAAGGGGGGGGGGGGGAACCCACGAAAAATAATGTAAATATAAATGAGACGGCTAACATTCATGTTGATTATGTGATAGGTCTCGATATAGAATAGGGCAAGATTGAAAAACAGGACAAAGAGCAAGCTGATAGGAAATTGGCTTCCAAGAGAAGCAAGAGGACAGTCAAGAAAGAAGAAGGAACTAGCAGCCAAGGAAAGAAAAGGGGCAGAAAGTTTGACGGAGACCAAATGAAGAAGATCATTGACGCATACATGGAAGAAAATCCAAAGGAAGTTAGAGACCAGATTTGGAGTTGGGAGCGGGATCTAAGAGACAACCTTAGATGCAGGGACATACCAATGGAAGAATGGGAAGGAATGCTACAGGACCCTGGGACAACGAACATAAGACAATCGTTGTTCAGAAAGACCATACATCAATACTGGATCATGAAACACATCGTGGCTTAGGCCATGACTCTCCACCAGGAACACATGGAAGGAGAAGTACTGGATAAACAGGAAAGAAGCAAGGAGAAGGATCCGGTCCGTGCAGAACTGCTCAAAGAAATAGCGACCATACAAATACAGACGTACCGGAACAATCTCGCCCTGGGAAGCATTGAGCAGACCTTGACAGCGATAAAGTGGAAACTGGAACAGAGATGTGAGATGCCTGGCTCCAGTGCAAAGGCACCAGCTCCGATAGCCTCCTTAGATGAGGACTAATCTAGAGGTTAAGATAGTTTTGTTTTCTGAATTTTGATTTGATGAAGGAAATAAGCATGTCTGTTTTGATCTTTAGAACTAATAGTAGTGACAGTGAACATAGAGACAGTGGATGGATTATTATGAACTTGTTCAATTTTTGGAATGGTTTTAACATTGACCGATGGTCACCTAGTTTCCTTCAGGCAGGTGACTACCTAGAGAGTATGGATGTAAAAAACTTTCGAAAATAGATTATATATAGAGCTCTACACTATTTACAAAAAAAAAAAAAGAATTAAATTAATTTATTATAGTGTTTAAATATAGTTTTAATTAAAAAAAAATCAAATGTAAATTTTTTTTGTTTCCATGCAATAATTTTAATCACCCCCGCCAAAAAAAAAAGCCAACAATAACAACATCAATTTTTCCTTTCAAAAGCCTAAAAATTTTAAAAATTTCTTAATGTTTCTCCCAAAAGTCCTACAAATTTGTGTGTGTGTTTTTTTTTCATCCCTATAAAAAATATTAAAAAAAATAGTTTTTTTTATGTGGTTTTCCCATAAAAACACAAAATTTCCCCAAATTAATCTATAAATAGTCGAGATAGAAACAAAACTAACCTTTAAAATGCGTAAAACTCCCGTTGAATGTAAATCTCCCAATGAATGTGCTATTTGTGGTAATGTAGCTCCTTCACAGCGCCTCCGCAAAATCACTCTAAACTTTTTAGCAAGACCCATAAGACTTGTGATGTGATGAATAAAAACGATGAATTTTATTTTATAGCGATGATTGTGGGAATGATTTATAGTTTCTTGAATGTGGGATTAAATTTAAATTTAAAATAAAATAATTTATAGTTAATATTATAGCTTTAGATTAGCTTACATTCATTATGGGATAAAAAAAAATTAAATATAAAAATTAATTTACTTACATAGTTGATGTTAAATAATTTTAATAGAAAAATATTTTGAGTTTCTGTCAATATTTTGAATAGAAACTAGGGAGAAATTTTCCAAAACCAAAAGTTTAGTAATATGTTTTCAAGTAAACTATAGATGAAAAATTTGGAGGGAAAAAAAAAATAAAAAAATTTGAAGGGAAAATGTCTAGTGAAAGTTTTTGGGGGCAAACATTGGAGGCAAAATTTTTAGCGAAAATTTTTGGGGGAAAACTTTAGATGGAAATTACCAATCTCTAAGTTATATATTGTCATTGGAAGAGAGTGCATTTGTATCATTCGAAATCTTCTGGTTGAAGGTCATGGATTCTTCTGATAGTGAAGTTTTTCTTTCTTCAACAACAACATCTTCGTCATGCAACAACTCTATTCATTTTGATGAATGTAATAGGAATTCTTTCACTATGAATAGAGAGACAAATTTTCCACTTGGTCTTAATCCTAAGGATGATGAGAGAAACATTGATGAAGGGTAGCAAAAAGAAATTTCTGTGAATAGAGAATCAATTTTTCCACTTCCTCCTAATCCTAAGGATTATGAGAGCACCACTGATGAAGGGGGAGATGAAAAATTTCCAGAATCAAAGTTTCCACATAGTCCTAATCCTAAGGATTATGAGAGCGACATTGATGAATGGGGTGATGAATTCCCGAGTCAAAGTTTCCACTTCTTCCTAATCATAGGGATTATGAGAGCACCACTGATGAAGGGGGGGATAAAGAATTTGCAGAGTCAACATTTTCACTTCCTCCTAATCCTAAGGATTATGAGAGCAACACTGATGAAGGGGGGGATGAAGAATTTGTAGATTCATAGTTTCCACATAGTCCTAATCCTAAGGATTATGAGAGCAGCACTGATGAAGGGGGGGATGAAGAATTTGTAGAGTCAAAGTTTCCACATATTCCTAATCCTAAGGATTATGAGAGCAACACTGTTGAAGGCGGGGATGATGAATTTGCAGAGTCAAAGTTTCCACATATTCCTAATCCTAAGGATTATCAGAGCAACACTGATGAAGGGGGGGATGAAGAATTTGTAGAGTAAAAGTTTCCACATATTCCTAATACTAAGGATTATGAGAGCACCATTGATGAAGGAGGGGTGAAGAATTTGCAGAGTCAAAGTTTCCACATATTCCTAATCCTAAGGATTGTGAGAGAACCATTGATGAAGGGAAGGGCGATGATGAACAATTTCCAGTAAATAGAGATTCAAATTTTCCACTTAGTCCTAATCCTAAGGATTATGAGAGCAACACTGACGTAGTGGAGGATGAAGAATTTCCATTAAATAGAAATTCAAAGTTTCCACTTGTTCCTAATCCCAAGGATTATGAAACCACCACTGATGAAGGGGAGGATGAAGAATTTCGTGCAAATGATAATTTGATTATGAATAGAGAGTCATATTTTCCACTTAGTCATAATCCTAAGGATTATGTGAGCGCAGGTGATGAAGGGGAGGATGAAGAGTTTCTTGCAAACAATAAATTTAGAGGCACAAATGTCAATAATGCATTTTGTCTAAGTGAGTGTTTCAAAGGTAGTTGTGGTGATGATGAATTGAGTCCTCCAAGGGAGGTTTTCAAAAGCAGGGATGAAGATGGTGAAGAATTTCGTTTGAGTCAAGATTTCAAAAGCACAGATGTTGGTAGTGAAGAATTTCCTTAAAGTGAGGATGGTAATGAATATTTTCCAAGCAATGGCGGTGATGAATTTTCTATCTATCTTCGTCAATATAATATTCCTCCTATTGATGATGAAAACGTTTTTGTAGATCATAATGAAATGGGGGAGATGTTGCAAGCAAATACTGTATCTAGGAGTAGGAGCAGGCTTTTTCATATCAATCCAAAATATCCCAGTTATACAAGGGATAGGATAGAATATCTCACAAGTAGAAGTTCTGTCAGTGATCTGATTTCAAGTGAATGTTGTCGAAAAGATTGCTTGAAACATATGGATTTCAAGTTTGCTATGGAGCAAATGAAGAAATATTTGCCAATGAATAAAAGCATGCGAAATAATTTTTAGTGGGTTGCATGCAATCTACAATGGCAGGTTATGATTATCATATTGGGAATGTATTGATATGTAGAAAGGCTTTTAAAATGTTGCATTCAGTTGGTAATTTTCGTTTGTCAAGAATCCAAAATAGACTGGAAAAAGACCCTACATACTATTCAAAAGTACGTTATAAAAGAGAGGTTGGACCATTAGCAATTACTGCAATGTCATTGATAAAAGACTTCTTTTCAAAGCATGGAGCGTGTATGCCAAATAAAGACACAATACATATTCCAAATAATTTCTCAAGACGAGAAATTGACAACTTATACAGAGAATATGCCGAAGGTGTTGAAGGAGATGGTAATTTTATCACATATTCATATTTTACAAGGATATGGAGGAACGAATTCAACAATGTTCGTATTCCTAAGAAGACAAGGATGGGGATTTGCAGTACATGTGCTTCTCTTAAATAAAAAAAGAGATAAATTTCAAGGGGCAGAAAGAGGTATGCATTCATAACATTAATTTTAAAAATTGGATAACTATTAACTACAAAAATATATTTATTAATAGATTTAATTTCATTTTATGTGTAGATTCTATTGTCCAAGCAATTCAAGAGCATCGCAATCAGCAAACAAGTGAAAGACAAAAATTGTATAAACATAGAAAAAAGTGTTATGATAATCCAAATAAATATTTGGGTTTGATAATTGATGGTATGGACCAAAAGAAAACACCTCTGCCACATTTTGTTCGCACACCAAAAAATCTACATGTAGAAAATTTTATTCAATTTCACTTGGTTGGTTGTATGGTCTTTAACAGGAAGATGTTGCCAAGGGTTTACTTCACAGCTCCAAATATTCATAATGATGCAAATCTTACCATAACTATAATCCATGATGCACTTTCTCATTGTTCTAGTATTCTTCTTGAAGTTTTGTATTTGCAATTGGAAAACACAAGTTGTGAAAATAAAAATCAAGTTCTTTTTGGATATCTAAACATGCTTGTTTAATTGGGAATTTTTAAAAAGATAAATGTTGGTTTCCTTCTTGTTGGGCACACTCATGACCATATTGATCAGATGTTTAGTCGTTTTTCAGTAACATTGAGGAAGAATGTTGGGAGCCTTCCATCATTAATTGAATGTATTAAGAAAGCATATATTTCAGCGCTGATTTTTCATGTGTTGGAGGAAACTATTGACATGCGAAGGTTTATTTTGGGATCACATGGTGAGGATAAATGCATTGAACAAATTAATGACATTAGCTTCCAACATCAATTTCGTATCAAAAAATTGATGGAAAAACACTTATATGGGGCAAGAAGTATTTAACTGTTGCAGAATGGGGGCCGTTGTCAGGTTTAGCATTTTTTAAGTTCATTTCAGATCATCCAATATTTCATCAAAGATAATATTATTACAATCAGTTGTTGAACTCAATAATGCACGAAGGCATAAGAGAGATAAATTATTTTGAATGTCTGGAAGAAATAAAAAATGTATTAGAGATACCTATGACTATTTTGATGTTGCTGATTCAGTTTGGTAGGAGTCTTTTTTCAAGGATCAAAGTGATATCATCTCAATATCAGGAAATGAATATACACTTTTGAAGACTCCATTTATTTGGCCTCAAAATATGCTAAATGAACATGAGGAAAGACACATTGTTGAACAACAACAATCTCAAGGCATTATTAATTCTCAACAAGAAGAGGAAAGAGAAATATATATCCGTTCTAGAAGATTGTGTGTACAACATGAAGCCATGGAAGACCTTTACAGGGGTTCTGTGCAGGATGTTAAGGAGGGTTGCATGATAACAATATTAGTAGATGGAGATCCACTTGGCTATCCATTTTGTGTTGCGAAGGTTATAAAAGTCATTAAATAAAATGAATATATTACAACTGTTGAGGTACATTGGTATGACACAAGTACCCATCCATTCAATGGTGTGTACAAACCAGAGATGGTAGTTGATAAAAAAAAATCGCAGGAAGAGAAAAAGAAAGGGTACAAATATAAATCGTCGCTACACAGACCTATTAAAATTGGAAGACATTGACGTACTTGTCTATGACTTCAATTTAACAAAGAGAGGAACTCTTCGCTTCAAGATCAAACATATTTTGAAGAAGTTGCTACCAGAAGGAACAATGTTGACATGGGAGTCTACTGAACCTAGTTGTAGATCTAGATGAATTTTGAAACCTGAAATGGTGGGCATGCATGTTAACTCAGATGGGGCTTTAGTTGATGAAAGAGAAGAATATGGGTCATCTTCATCTGCACCCAGTCATTCATCTGAAGATGTAGATTTTGATGGTGTGCCAGATCCTATGGATGATTTTGAATAAATGTCTAAGACATTTTATGTAAATGAAGTTTGCATGGTAACTTGAAATAAATATTTTGACTTCCATGATCTCACATGAATTTATGAGTCATTTCTATGTTTGTTGGATTTAATGTTTTAATTAAAAGAAATTCATGTCTTTAGAGATGTTTGCATGGTAACTTGAAATAAATATTTTTGACTTCCATATGATCTTACATGAAGTTATGGGTCATTTCTATGTTTTTTTGGATTATATGCTTTAATGTATGTAATATTCAATCTAGGAAAGTTGATATTTTGATTAAAAGTAAAATAAATATTAGAAATTAATGTTGATTTTTAAAATTATACAGTGATATTATCATGATATTATTTATTGTTATCATTTGGTATAAGATAGTTTTACAATTGTTGAAATTTTAATGCCTCATTAAAAAAACACTTCATTTAGATGGTTGATTTTTAGGTTTTTCTTACAATAGGATAAGTTGTCTTAGGCTAAAATTTAGAAAGAGATATAGTTTTATCCTTTGAAATAAAAGTTACTATTGGAATAATGAATCTTTCATATACTTCTTCATTTTTAAAAATTGTTTGTCATATATTTGTCCATAATTTCATGGTTGAAATGTGTTACAAACTGAAGGTTTAATTACAAGGTTGAAAATTTGTCAAAATGTTAAGGTGTTTTCTGAATTATGATATTTTATCTTTAATGCTATGGTTGAAAAAAATTACAATTTCAAGGTGTTTTAGAGTCAAGATATTTTATCTTTAATTCCATTGCAAAAATTACTCTTGGAATAATGAATCTTTCATTTACTTGTTCATTTTTATAAATTGTTTGTCATATAATTTGTCCATAATTTCATGGTTGAAATGTGTTACAAACTGAAGGTTTCTAATAACAAGGTTGAAAATTTGCCAAAATGTTAAGGTGTTTATGAATTATGATATTTTGTCTTTAATGCTATGGTTGAAAAAATTACAATTTCAAGGTTTTTTAGAGTCAATGTATGTTATCTTTAACATGGATGGAAATAGTTGGAATTATCAAGATTCGAGACATGATATTTTATCTTTAACATCATGTCTGAGAATTCTTGGAATGTTACAGTTTTTCAAAGTCCGGATATCTTTAACTCCATTGATAAAAATTACTCTTGGAATAATGGATTTTTCATTTACTTGTTCATTTTTAAAAATTGTTTTAGTCATATAATTTGTCCATAATAATAGGTTGAAATGTGTTACGAAATGAAGGTTTTTAATTACAAGGTTGAAAAGTTGTCAAAATGTTAAGGTGTTTCTGAATTATGACATTTTATCTTTAATGCTATGGTCGAAAACAATTACAATTTCAAGGTATTTAGAGTCAAGATATTTTATCTTTAACAACATGGATGTAAATAGTTGAATTATTAGGATTTGAGACATGATAATTTTATCTTTAACGTAATGTCCGAGAATTGTTGGAATTTTACATTCTTTCAAAGTCTGGGTATTTTCTCTTTAACTCCATTGCTAAAAAATGTCAAAATTGTAACCTGATCTTTTTTTTGTTATTCCAGAATAAACAATTTTTTTAAGGGTGTTTTTTTTTAATCCATTTTTCTAAAAAATAATGGTTTTTACTTCCATTTACAAAACATGTTGAAAATTTACCCTTAAAAAAAACATCGTTCTGGAATAAACACTTTTCAATTTTGGGTTGTTTTTTCATGTTTTTTTGGGGTTTTTGGGCTCGAGTACCCGTTTTGAGGTAATAGTTCCCGTTTCATCCGTAACTATGTTTTATTAGAAAGAAACTTATTTTCCCTTCTTTTGGTTTTGTTTTTTATTCCCTTTTTTCCCTCACATTTTTGTTATTTTTTTGTTATTCTCTTTTTTTTGGGTTTTGTTGTTCAATAATATTAATCTTTAAAGTTTATGGTTTCAAAAATGTTGCAATTTTCATTCACAAAGTAAAAATGAGCTATTATTAGTAGTACTGAGTTTTGATTTGGGGATTAATTTTAAGATTTTGGTTGCAAAGGTACTAGATGTCAAGGCCATATATTTAAAAAAAAATACAAATTCAACTACATAAAAAGGGGATGTGCTACTGGGAACACCAATATTTATTTTAGAGTTGATTTTATGGTTTTGGTTACAACGATGTAGGTTATTAATGCCACAATTTCAAAGAAATTGTAATTTTGCCACACCTACACCCACCCCCGTAAATCAACAGAAAAAAGGTTTTTCTCTTGGTGCTAATTTTGTATCCAAGGGTTGATTTTTATGTTTTTGTTGTCAACGTTACGAGGTTGTTAAGGCCATGGTTGAAAAATGTGTCAATTTTAACTGAGACAAAAATGGTACTACCAATAGAACCACTTTGCAATTTATGAGTTAATTTTGGTGTTTCTAACAAAAAAAGATAGTTTTTAAAGCTTGGGTTATCATGTTTAGGTCATAGTTCTTGTCAAGTTAGTAAGTATGTTCAATTTGTCACATTGTCATAATATTTATTTGTATGAGTGTTTTATCATGCAAATGCATTACCGTTGGTAAGATTTTTCATATTGGTTTACTATTTCTAAAATTCCCAAAGCAATGATGCATGATTCAAGTTGGAAGATAATACCTAACATAAATCCTACCAACACATGCTGAATCTATGCGAATCTTCTTACAACCAAGACTCAATATGTGTCAATTCCACCATCATATCACAAACTACATAGGGAACTCTTCATAACTAGTGTACAATTCTAGTAAGATCCTAGATTGCTAAGCTGAAAATTTGGTAAGGCCTTGTGAAGGCCATGCAACTCATCAAATATCAAGGTCTCCCACTCATAGATTCAAGGAAAACCATTAGTGCAAGACAACCAAGTTGCAACATGGGATGTCAATTTCAAAAATATAGTATGTAAGCATCACAACCATCCTTTTTGGTTCCATCTCAAATGAATGTATCAATGCTCTTGTATGTAACAATGTTAATATCACTCCACATGGTTGTTAATATTGCTTATGCTTAGTGCACGACTACCACATAAATATTTATTGACATAACAATTCCATGAGTAGGATCATGTCAAGTATACCTCCAATATTTCTCCATAATATTTTAATGATTCATGGGATTATATTCTTCATAATTGATCCTTTTGACATCCCACCTCACCTCGCCCCTCCTTCGCGAGCCTTCCCCCCACACTCCCCAACACACACACATGAAATTGTTTTAGGACATCCATGTAATATGTTGATACCAAATTTGTTCAACATTACCTGATGCTTATCATTCTAGTATTTACAACATAATTGTTGGACACCTAATCTGCTAAGGGTTGGTGTGGAATGTGAACAATCATCGAATTCTGAAAGATCACTTGGTATATAAAGACCAAGGGTCACAAGAATGTAATATAAATGTATATTATTGTGAATAATAAAGTATCTCAAGATTATCTTTATTTGGTTGTCCATACATTCTTGTGTTTAACATGGTATCAAAGTGAGTTAAGTTCAAAATACCTCTACCATAGTAAGGTTGCCAGAGCTAAATTTAGATGCCTTTGATAGTGCAACTCCTTTCTTGACTAAAACATTTCCCGGTCCTTCACCTATCAATTCTTCCATCTCATAATTCCTATTCTCACTTGGGTGTTTTATCTTCCTTGAAAACCTAACACACTTATCGACTTGGTGATTCTCTATTAGTCAATCTACGTCCCTCTTGCAGAAACGTTACTCTTAAATTCTAGATTGTAGAAACATGGAAACACATAGACAAATTGTGGACGTTTATCCTTGAATCCACCCCTGATATGTGTGCAAGATATAATCCCCGTCTCCAACAAAGGCTTCTTTGATGAACACAAAATTGATTTTGGATCACTTGGAAATGCAGGAAAATTTAGAGATGTTTTCCATGTTAGTGGTCCAAACAAATGCGGAAAATGAGTGGAGGAAAGAATGGAGCATGCCTTAAATCTTAATCTAGTAGAATTGTTGTTTTCACAAAGGCTTCCTTAGGGAAATCAAAGTTTTTAAATATCAATGACCACCTCAATGTGAAGGGCATTCAACATCGACACAACTGCATAAATACTCCTCATTTATTGGAGTTTCTCCATCATCTTCATCATCCTCCAACAATTAAGTGTTTGTAAGAAGACCATGAAATTGTTCTGCAACTGCCACGACTATATGAATTTCTTAAATTTCTTAGAAATCAACGGGATACGAAGAATTCTCGAAAGAAGACAAGAAGTGTTTAGTTGGTGGGAACTAGCCCAACGACCCAGATTTGTTAACATTGAAGGCTTTCCTACTCATGTAAACTGCAGATCTTGCCTTATATGATTGCCATGTATCCACGACGACAGTGGAAGACACATGATTTTGTTTCATTGCAACATGTGTGAGTTTGTTAACCAAATTTAAAAGGCAGATCATGATTGATTCCATTCCTAAGATCGATGTTGAAATGCGTAGAAAAATTGTTATTAGAAATGACTTTTTGCATTTCCTATTCAGTGCGGAAAAGTGTTGAATGGTTTATATGTGTGTTGAGTTATGTATTGATTGTTGAAACTTTGTTCTACAAGCCTTGAATTTCGAAGCAGTGAGCGTTGTATTGGAGCTAGTATGTGCAACATTTGTAGCTACCTTAAAAGTTGGAAAACAAACAGAGAATGCAGGTAAGTTGATAACAACAATTCTTCCAAGTGCTAGAGAATGGTTTTTGAACACACAATTATTTTCCTCCATTAGAGAAAAGTGTTGTAACATGAGATTTTGAGAAAATATTTTGGCATTCTATAACAACGATGTTAGCTACAATGTCAAATAAGATAGAGTAAAAATGGGCATAACATAGCTTCTATTTTATCTTTGTGCATTGTATAATGCTTTGACATCAATAAGGATATTGGAGGTACGAAGATCAGGGCGAAGTTTTGGCATAAAGTGATGTTGTTGTAGTTTGTGCTAGTAGATTGAAAATGTGGATTTACAAATACTTTTCACACACTACTAATTATGTAGTTGCAGCTATCTAGATTTGAAAGTTGTTTGTCCTTTTGTATGTTTACTGGTGCATTTTCAATTGAACCTAACACTCCTCATTTATAGAGTTTGATTTGTTAACAAAATGGGTAGAATTTATGGAGCATTAGAGTGTGTGAATACTTTAATACATTCTAGTGTTGACAATACAATTATAATTGACAAAGTCATTCTCACAGACATTCAAACCTGTTTGCAAAATGCACAAGAGAAGATTTTTTTTTTTTTGCAACTAGAATCTCAGTTCTAGTGAAATGAGCTTTAGCAGAAGAGTTTTCATTCTAATCTATTTTCTTTTTAAAAAAATACTTTGTTCAAGATTGAGACAGACTCCCATCAACAATAAGAATATGAAGTTGAGGTTGATTTAGTGCTTAGTTCCAGAACATATTTGCATGCAGATGTAGAAGTTCAGTCTGCACTTCTCAAGCTTGTCGTTAGACCATGGGAAAAACTCATCAACAAAAAGCATAGAACAAGTCTTGGATATGATAAGGAGGCATCCTTTCATACTCCATACTACTCAAAACCCATCAAATTTCAAAGTGTTGTGTTTCTTAATCGTAGTTCATCTTCACCTGTTTCAAATCTTGCTCCTCCTCCAAAACAACATATTGTGAAATGCCAACATTGTGACCGAGTTGGCCATGTGAAAGATCACTATTTTGATCTTCATCCGTGTGAGAGTTGTGGTCAACACACTCACTCTTCAAACATATGCTTCAAAAAAAAGCCTCCTGCAAGAACAAAGATTCACCTTGGATGGATCCCTTCTTGGAAATGGGCTTCAACAACCAAGAAGATATTTCGGTCATATGTCAAAATTTCTTCTAGAGTATTAAAAAGTCTTGCAGTTGAGTTATCCTCATCTTCTCACCTTGTATCTAACAAGGGGGGAACCAATGGTCATCTACAAGTTTCATCTAGTGACCCTGAGCCACAACCTGAAGCGATTGCATGAGCCTACAACTAGAGTCATCCATACCCAGATTTAGAGTTGTAGCCAGAGACAGAGAATCCCATAGGCATGTCTTTGGTTAGTGGCCTTACTTAAACCACATCAGGTTGTAGACCTCCCTTTTCTAGGTTGAAGGTATCCCTCTCCAAAGCATTAGGAACACTTCCTCTAGCAGAAGACTTCAGCTTCTTGCTAGATTTGGAAGAGTTTTGGGAATCACACTAAGCGTTCCTTTGGTTGGTGGCCTTCTTTAAACCACCGCAGGTTGCATACCTCTCTTTTCCAGGTTGAAGGTATTCCTCTTGAAAGCATTAGGGACACTTCCTCTAGCAGAATACTTCAATGTCTTATCAGACTTGGAAGAGTTCTGGGAACTACACTAAGCATTCTTGTGTTTGTGGTCATCCTTAAACCACCGCCGATTGAGACCTCGAGTTCTCCCACCTTATTCCATCATCTCATAGAGCACATTCAACTTATTGTTGTCATCCACTGTTGTATTTTTATTTTAGAGCTCTCTTCTTGGACTTGGTATATGAAGACAAAGGGTCACAAGAATGTAATATATATGTCTATCATTGTGAATAATAAAGTATCTCATGCTTACCTTTATTTGGTTGTCCATACATTCTTGTGTTTAATAATAACCATTTCCTCATTGGTTTATCATGTGCACGTGCAAACACAGACATGAAGTAGATGCATGAGTTCCAAATTATTTGATGATACCAATCTTATTACAACATTACTCATGCTTACCATTTAAGTATCTACAACATAAGTATTTCATCATTAGGTTATTATTTGTCATTATTAAACATAGTCTCTAGGGAATATGACATAGATATTCAAATTAGCTAAAATAATTGTTAAGCATATGTTATAGTTGCATTAACATGGAAGAAATTGGAACATGCAAGATATCTTGAAGTAAATGTTGAATTTTCTATAATGATGAACAACAGAAACTATTTTTATGATCCGATAATTACTTCTAATGATCTTCAACTATTTTTCTTATGCCACTGATATCATTAAGCAATTATACATAGGAAATCTCAATAGTAATGTAGCGAAAAAATAGTAGAAACATTAAAGATCATAAAGAGGCAACCATGCACAATAGAGACAACAATTTTTCCTCAAGAAACCCAAACTTGGGAGAAAACCCAACAACTCTTCTTCGAGGAGAAATTCTTATTTAGCAAGGTTTACAATAAAATGTCTAGAAATTTGTGCCAAAAGCCAAGCCCAAATTTATCCATTTCATCCTTTTTCTGCTCCCACGAGTGTCTTCTATAAAAGAGAGATGATTGTGAGTGAGCGATCAATGGATTCTTGCATTATGTATATATAGACAAGTTGAATGGATGTATTTACCCCAAGGGATACACCCTTTCATGGTGGGACCAACTTGTCCCTTTTAAGCCTGCATGAAACCCAAAAATAAAATTTATTTTAATTTCCATAAATTTTCTAGGCCAACTTAGGAGGCCTCTTGGCATGCAGGAATACCTTCCGATGCTACACAAAAATCAACAGTAAATAAAAATCACTTTCTCATCCATTGATATGATTTCTAACAAAATTTGTTTATTAGCTTCTTTCAACAAGCTTTCAAGTGTCACATGACTAATCCATGTCTCATTGTTTTTCTATTTGATATGGCTAACACACTTCATGACACTACCACTAATAAGTGGAAGAGACAATTTCATAAAATTTCTTAATACATTAGTATATAAAAGTTGATTTTCTCCTAGAGAGTGCAGTCCTTTGAAAATGCGTCTACCCTCTTGGTTCCTTAATTATGTTATTTTCATTGCATCCATATTTGTCCTCAAAAGAATATTTCATGCCCATTTTGTTGCTTCAATTCAAACCTCTAGGGTTTATGATTTTCATAAAATCACTAATAGTGGTACAAAAACAACCAATAGAGATGAATTCCTTGCTAAGTAGCTTCCAAAGACTTAAGATAAATGCCTTGGTTATCTATCTAGTTTTTAGGAAGTTTGAGACTATTTCTATGTAATGCCAGTTGATCAAGAGTAGTTTGGAGGCCTAGTTGTCCATTTACATCACAATTTCTTATTTAGGCAATGGCTTACACTCTAATGCCACTTACTCTCCTCCAAAGTAATATTTCAATCTTATTCTCTTCTTTCATTTTGATGCTTGTGTTATTTTCTATGCATTACGCAAATTTGAAACTAAGCAATTTTATCCATTTCCAAGATGAAAAAGGTGGGACAAGGCCAATGGAACTTTATAATAAATACTTTTTGGTCATGTTTTTCTTGAAACAATATTTACAATAACTCTTAATGTTGTTAATAGTTTGGTTGAGCATGTGTACAAGATTTGTTAGACCCAAAAATGGCAACATCCATTAATGGAAACCAGAAATAATATTTACAATAACTCTTAATGTTGTTAATAGTTTGGTTGAGCATGTGTACAAGATTTGTTAGACCCAAAAATGGCAACATCCATTAATGGAAACCAATTTGATCCATTTATTTTGGTTAATAGGATGTGTTGTTGCATGATTCCACACCTAAGGTTAGCGTGGAGAAAATCTATAACTCCACTTGGTGTGGCCTTGGGAGAAGCTGTGAGTTGGGGCTTTCACCCAATTCCCAACTCCTCCATCTAGGCTCTCTCATAGATGAAGCCAAGAGGGGTAGACCCTAAGGAAAATCTAAGGCTTGGTTAGTGATACCAAACAAATTCTAGGAGATGAAATATTATTTAATCAAGAGACACATCAACCATCAAATTAAAACATGCAAGTACTTCAACAAGCGAATGATATGACCATGAGCATTCAAAGCAAATAGATAAGCAATGATATCAACAAGCTAGATCCTTTGAAAGAATTGAAATAATAAGGTCAGTGTCAAATAAATAAACTTGCAAGAAGATAAATGCTCAAGGAAGGAAATGATTGCTTGTAAAGTAAAAGCAAGTAAAGATACAATTGCACTTGAAAT
The DNA here is from genome assembly GCA_000404065.3 of Pinus taeda. NCBI lineage: Eukaryota > Viridiplantae > Streptophyta > Pinopsida > Pinales > Pinaceae > Pinus > Pinus taeda. Next base: position 24,185 of record APFE031569668.1, read on the forward strand.
GTAAAGTGTGTTCACATGAGATATCTTGAAAGTAAAAGTTGCACCAATGAAATATACTCCAATACAATTAAACGAGCTCTAAGCACTTCATGATAACCAAAGAGAAGTTCAAATGAAAAGCTCCAAGTACAAGAATATGAATAAAAGTAAACCCACAATACTTATTTTTAATGTGAATTGTTACTTGAAAAGTAAATGATACTTGCAAATAAAACTTGATCCTCAAGATAACATAAGCATGAAATATATTGCAAGGGAAGTAAAGTGATGTAGATATGCTCTTGGTTTATTTTATTAGGCCTAGTGTACCTATTCTAAGGTGAGACTTCCTCTTTAAATTTTTACCCTTGTAAGGATAATGATGGTTGCAAGGGCCTCAAGTGGAGAATCTTAGCTTCATTAATGAGTATCAACCTAGTCCCTTAAGTCAACCCATGTGCCAACACATCAACGTTGGACAAGTCGAACATGAACTACCTTGTCATGTGTTTACCTTTGTCACAAACTTGGGAAAAGAGTATTAATGAAGGGGTCCTAGTCTCTATACAACTAACTTATAATCGAGGTTAATTTTAGTGAGAAAAACGATAAATTACAATTGTAAACGATATTCAAAATAAAGTAGAAAATTGCAAATAATCAAATGAACTAAGTTTTAAGTGAGCTATGTAAACAAATCTAAATTAAGTTAAATGGAACTTAGATTGATGTAGCAAGTAAATGAAATTAAACTAACCAACTAGATGACACTTGCATGTCAATGAAACTAAAATAAATTGCAAGAAGATATTAACATGGAAATGAAATTAACATGCACAACGATTATATTAATAATTAGCAAATAATGATAGCTAAAGGAGATGAAGCATAAGATAACCACTTAGCGTAGCATGGAATTAGGAATTGCATGTAAATGAAATAAACACTTGCATGGAAATGAAATTGAAATGTTGAGAGCACCAAACAAGTGAAACTTAGCATTCAAAATGAGATGAAGCTTAAATAAAGCAATTAGCTCAATACCAAGAAAGGTATTAGTGAAATGAAGAAATTCACATGCAATTAGATGGAAATGAAACTAATATACTTGCATGAAAAGGAAAAAAAAGAAAATAGAATAGGGAAAACCACACAATATCTCCTTCTCTCAAAGAGAGGAGGATGGGATGCTAAGGGTAAATTCCCAAGCTCCCTAAGGAAAATTAGCTCTTTTAGTATTAGTTAGTGATGTGATGGCCCTCATAGAAATGAGGGATTAGCTTTGGGAAGAGTTTACAATATGAGTTTGGAAACCAAAACCACTCTTTCCCAACAAGTTACAAATCAATGATTTTAGATCTACATGCGAGATGTTACAAAATAAAAAGGCTTAAAAGCCTTCAGTGATTAATGAGATAGAAGAAGTTTACAATTCCTAAAGCATGTGAGGTTCTAGCATAAGAAATGATGAATAATGAGGAAAGAATTTTGATCTTGAAGGTTCAAAAGGTGAAATGACTCCAAGGCATGAACTTTTATTCTCCTTCTCAAACTTGAATTGCCTCTAAGCCTTTTTCCAGTCGAAATCACCTTCAATCCCTATTCATAATCAATAGTAAAACTTAGCATGCAAGAGAGAAAAATAGTTGAAATATATAAGAGGAAATTAAATGCATGGGATGGAAATAAGTTGGTGAATCAAATACAACTTAAAATACACTTATGTTACAAAAATATTCTCACTAAGATCAGCTTGCATGAAATGATTTAATGAGAGAAAGATGGGCTTAAGCCCAATTATCTAGCTTTCTATGATTGACATGAAATTGAAGCACAATTTAAGGTAACCAATAGAAATCAATTTTGAATTTGATGGAAGGAAGAATATAAGGCTTATAGAAACCCCCTTATCAATTGTCTAATGATGTCCTTGGAGAATCCTTAGCTTGAGAGACTTGTGAGCTCCTTGAGGTCATTGGAGATGGATGGTCCAACCGAAGATGCCCCAATATCCAAAGGGATTTGGTAACCTACTTTTGAACACAAGAAACACTTACAAAAAAAATTGTTAGTGCAAAAGGAGTCTCGTCATATGAAGGAAAGGTTGAATTTATTGTTCAAACGAGAACAACAAATTACAACAATGCTCAGTATACGCCAAGCTCAAAGAAGATTGCAAATAGTTACAAATGTCCCCTCCCTAGAAAATAATTCCCTTAGGCAATGCACAAAATCAATTAAATATGAAATATAAACTCAATGGAACATAATCATAGCATGAAGAACCAAATCAATGACATTTTACTTCATCCTCAAAGCATAGTATCACAAAAAAAAGAAGTATCCCCCAAAGACTTTCCTTTATTGATCAATACAAATTTGAGTATAGTAACATCAAGAATCAAGCTTCCAACCATGAGCAAATGGGAGCTCAAGTGGTTGATTTATACAAAAAATGGAGAGAATTTCAATGAATGAGTCCACTGACAAGTGGAGAAGATGGAAATCCCAATGTAGCAAGTCAAATTCCATGTGTGAGATCCAATGTCAAGTGTGGAACTCGACCTCTGATAGGTGGCATAAAAGTGGAATGTGTATTCCCTGTCTTGGCCAACGTCCAACCTTTTCCTCATGTGCATATCTATGGTGGCTTCCAAGTGTATAACTTGAGTGGGTGAAAGGGAGCACATCGCTCAATCATCTCCAACAAAAAACCAAGGCAATGACATCTCTCAAACCACTACTGCGTGTAAACTAGAACATTGTCCCAAATTGTCATGGGTAGGCTACTAAGGTTGTTCTGCATAGGGGATGGAGCAAGAGGTTGCGTACAAGTGGAGAGTGGGATTTATGTTGGTGGAGACATATCTCCATAAATATCTCAATTAAAATATGTCAAATATTCTCTGCCATGCATTGATTCCCTTGGAGATATTTGAGCTACCACACAAGAAAATCATCCCCACTAACTAGTGCCAACCTTGATATCCTCAAGTGCATTAACTTTTATGCTTATGTGTGATGCCATACGACCATTTGACTGACCTTTGACTACCTCTTTAATTTGACTTGATTTTCCAACTCATTTCCACTTCATTTGTTATGTGTAAATATTTATTTTTTCTCCACTGTTGGATAAGGTGCACAGCAAACTTAATTAAACACATAGCAGAAAAAAATAAACAAGCACATAAGACACAACTTTTAACATGGTTCACCCAACCAATCTGGGCTACGTCCACCAAACATAGGCATCAGAAATATATTAGTCAAATTGGAGATTACATCAAGAAATCCTCACAAACTCTTAGCAAATCATCCGAATGATTGCCTGCTATATAGAATAGAGAATCTAACAACCTCATAACTCCCTCACATCAAATATAGGAGGCATTAACTCCCTCCCAACAACCCGGAGCTAATCTAGAAACTGAATCCCTATTGTTGTCATCCTTCAGAGATTTTTGCCTATTTGACTCAAACAAAAAATCTCAACAATCTCCACC
>APFE031569668.1:31182-68636 GCA_000404065.3 Pinus taeda
GCAATCCTTTTTCAGATGTCCAACCTTGCCACAATGCCAGCACTTCACCTTTGGCTTCTTTCCTTTGGACTTCGAACGAGAGTCACTATGCTTTCCCCCGGAGTGTCTCTCTCGTGAGCGACCTCTGGCCATCATTACCTCTGATGTAGATGTGTCTGCATTCAACCTCTTCCTCGTCTCCTCAGCCAACAAGGCTCCAACAACATCGTCAAACTCAAGAATATCTGATGTACTAAAACTTATGGAAGTAACAAAATGATCCCAAGATTCAGGCAAAGAACATAATAAAGTTATCGCCTTATCCTCTGAATCAAATTTTACATCTAGACTATTTAATTACCACCAACAAGGTATTAAAAACATTCAGGTGATCAGCAATTGAGGTACCTTCTTTCATCCGCAAACTGTAAAGCTGTCGTTTCAGGAGAATTCGATTTGTCAAAGATTTCGTCATATAGAGCTTCTCAAGCTTCGACCATAGGCCTGCGGTGGTTTTCTCTGACACAATGTTGAACAGAACATCGCCCGCCAGACATAACCGAATTCCGCTTAGAGCTCTATCATCCATCTCATCCCATTCATCCTCCGTCATGGAAGGAGGCCTTTTGTTTTTCCCCAACAGTGCTTTCGCCACACCTTGTTGAACCAGCAGATCATGCATCTTTACCTTCCAGATCTCAAAATTATTCTTGCCATTAAATTTCTCAATTTCAAAACGGGCACTTTGAGTTTTGGCCATCTTGTATCAGCAAAAAACACAATAATCTCCAATATCCAACCAACAATAAAAAATTGCCTATGCCTTTGATTTTACACAAAAAAATCTGCATATGTCTTTGATTTTTCACAACAAAAAATCTACCCGTGTCTTTCTGCCTTTGCCTTTAAAACAAAAAAAAACTTCCCTTTGCACGTATATTACTTCGATGTCTTTATTGATTTAGAATTTGGTTGAATTTTTGTTTTAAAAAATTCCAAAGGCATGAAACTTCCATTATATACCAAATTCCACTCTAATATACCATGCAAAAAAAATGGAATTGTCATAAACTTTAATGACATTATACCTCCACCCATATACGTTCACCCATATAACATATTACCGCCACCCATATAAGATATTAATCCACCATATGTGTTTTAACGTTTTTTTGTTTTGTTTTAACATATATATGTTATATAACTTTAAAAGCGCTGCCTTTTAAAACTATATAACTTTTAAAAATCGGCCCTTTAAAAAAAACTGCCCGCACAACAATGGTTTATAACGCCATACCGGTTTTGAGCATATATATATATGTTAAATGATTAAAAAAAAAAAAAGTAAACTGCCGTGTAGAAAACGTCCACAAGTTCCACGCAACAACTCATAATTCACACCCAGCAACTCATATTTCCACGCCAAATAGCGTCCATGCTCAATCCATGATTTTTGTTTTCAACGCAGGTTTGTTAAAACAAAAAACAAAGCAAAAATACCTCCACTATGTCGATCCTCAATAACCTCTGGGAATTACTGGAAAGATAGGATGCCGAAACCCGAATAACGCACCAACATTCACCGGATGCTCCTCACCACGCACAACAAATGCACCGGTAATGTTATAAAAAAACAGGTTCCACGTACCAGCAGATGCCAATTTCAGGCTCCACGCACCAGCGATTACCAAAACACACGCACCAGCTCCATGGGCATAGGTAGAAAAAGGCTCAGCGTGCACACTTATCTTTTCAGTAGCACACGTTTCAGCTCCACGGCTCAGCGCGCACACACAGCAACAAAACCTTCAGCACCACTCAGCAGCTCCAGCTCTTCCAAGCAGCACCTCCAACATTCTCTGATACCAATTGTTGGATCAGGTGCACAGCAAACTTAATTAAACACACAGCAGAAAAAAATAAACAAGCACATGAGACACAGCTTTTAACGTGGTTCACCCAACCAATCTGGGCTACGTCCACCAAACATAGGCATCAGAAATATATTAGTCAAATTGGAGATTACATCAAGAAATCCTCACAAACTCTTAGCAAATCATCCGAATGATTGCCTGTTATATAGAATAGAGAATCTAACAACCTCATAACTCCCTCACATCAAATATAGGAGGCATTAACTCCCTCCCAACAACCTGGAGATAATCTAGAAACTGAATCCCTATTGTTGTCATCCTTCAGAGATTTTTGCCTATTTGACTCAAACAGAAAATCTCAACATCCACTTATTTATTTATGGCAATTTATTTCGAATTTCCCCACTAGACTTAAGAAAAATGGGTTTTGAGGGGCTACACGTGATTTTTTACCCCTCATAGTGTGTCCTAGAAGAATTATGAGGTGGAGAGCATGATTTTTGAGTACTCACGTACCCTCAACATCTTTTGGCATCACTTTATTAAATTTTACATAAAAAAATAATTAAAAAATCTCATCCCGTGGGAAATTTTTAATCAATAAAAAAACCCATCTAGACTTAGTCAAATTATGGGAAATTTCAGAGATGACCTAACATGGTAATATAAATCAACTATAGACATTAATATGGACTAGTGGATCAATATTCAAGTCATCAAATCAGCTTTGGGGGTACATAGTGAGTGAAAAAACTCAATTAATTATTCGTTATTAAAAAACAAGAATACTTAACTAAGTGAAAAAAACACTCCAGGGTCTCCAGTCTATTAATCCTCTGGGAATAATGAAGACAGTGAGCCTTCTAAACACGTGTGCCACCATTTGGAAGCCTCCTCCTTATGGTTTCTTAAAGGTTAATATTGATGGAGCAGCTAATGGCAACCCAGGATAAGCGGGCTTTGGGGGTGCCATAAGAGACGATCAAGGACAAATACATACAATCTTCCATGGCCACTTGGGGAAGGCCACAAACAACATGGCTGAGCTCATGGCATTAGAACAATGCTTGGAAATCCTAGTGAATTCATGTTCACACAATGTTATAATTGAAGTGGATTCGGAATTAATTATTAGAGCGGCTAAGAAGATTAGCAATGGAACCTCTCTAGATCAAGTGTTGAAGCACTGGAAGCTCTTGCAGGTTTTTTACCAGATCCATTCTCACCTGCGAACCCTTCAAACTGTTAAATTTTCTCATGTGAAAAGGAAGGCTAATATCTTAGCAGATTGTTTGGCGAAGGAGTCACAAATAGCAACAGGGATTCTAGGTATGCATGGGATTCGCTTCCCCCAGGTAAATTGCGGGAGGACTGTCTATCTCACGCTACCTAGGATATGGAACTATAGACTAACAGGTTGGATCAGAGGAACCCTAAAGACCAGTGGGAGGTTGGAGGACTCCACACAGTCTAACCAGCCATGGTTTGGTTATTCCAAGGCCCAGATCCCCTTTGATTGAGTGATGAATGGTTTGACTCGGATTGCTCCATAGGTCATTTGGCTTAGGTGGTGGTTGACAGAGAATCCAGGTGAACAGGATTGGCTTAGGTATTGCCTGCTCGAAAGAATTAAGGGACAACATGTGGCGAAAGGACGTTTTTGTTTTTACGTGAGTCAATCGGTCCAATACCACAAGCGATACATTGTGCGGGGTCTGAATGGTTTCCGGTTTTTCTGTGTTTGGCTCTGATTCCACTCTTTGAACGACACGTTGCGAAACGAGGAGAGAGAAAACCGCCCACATCAGGTGGTTAACTCTCGCGTTTCTCATCCTTCTGATATCCATGATGATAGTTGGATGTTAATTAGTGGATCAATGGTGGCAATTGTTTGTGCATTTTGGACGGACCCGAAAAATGTTTAGAGTGTTATGCCTTAACTTCTGTTAGGTTTGTTTGTTTGTTTGTTTGTTTTTGTTTTGTTTTTTTTTTTTTTTCAGTTTTCAGTTTGACTTGTGATGGGACCTCCTGTGGTTCCATGGCGAGTTATGGAATTTCCACCAAGGTTTTCTTGGCTCCTTGTGCTTTGTGTGGCGGTTCTCCTCGGTTTTCCGGTTTAGATTCTCTCAGTTTTGGGTGATAGGTTTGGTTTGGCCTACCCGGTTGACTATTTAACTCTCGCAGAACGGGTGTGGCTCCTTGTAAATTATGTATATTTGACTAAGTTTAATAGAAGGCCCTACTCTTACTTGATCAAGAAAAACGAAAAAAACACTCCAGGGTGTACTCACTTATTGATTGAGTCCCAAGTCTCTTAGGCTTGTTACATAGTTTTATTCATCATTCTAGCAACATTTTTACAAGTCTTCATAGCGTTGGGGAATTTGAAAACAAACTAAAGAAAGAGGAGAGAGAAAGGGGCATTAGAGAAATTTTGAGGTAAAAAATGTGCCTCAAAACAAAAATGTACAACAAAAATCAACTTTACAAGAAGAAGTAGGATTAAATATGATGATATCAACAATGGGGGATGATTCACCATTTTTTGAGTAAAAGGGTAAAAAAAAAACTACTTTTTCAGCTTATCTCAGTATGATTTTACTCTAATTTCAAGCAGGAGCACTCGTTGGATGCAAAATTTAATTTTCCATTAAAGGAGTACCCATGTTGCATACTTTCGATGGACCCTAATACACAAAAATGTGAAATACATGAAAAAACATGATTGCAATCACATTTTTTCATGTATTTCATGTTTTTTGTGTAGTAGGATCCATTGAAAATATGCAACATGGGTACTCGGATGTAATGCGTACTTCTGCTTGAAATTTAAGTAAAATCATAGGGAGTTAAGTTGAAAATACGAGTTGAAAAAATATTTTTTTCTTTTTTCCCTCCAAAACTTGATGAGGTAATCTAATCCTATTTTATTAGTTCCACTATTATTATACAATATTCCTTCGGAGGCCCATTTTAGACCTCAAAATTTCTCTAATGCTAGAAGGCCTTGCTGACTTTTTAACTATGAAAAAATTTGATGTACACTTTGTGTCATGGGCTATGGAGTCTTCATATTTGCCAAGTGCAACTCAACAACCAACAAGATGGATCCTAGAAGGAGGAAACATTAACCTTGAGTGACCCCTAGGGATTAGTTATAGTGACTACTAATTGAATGACACAATTTTCCTTCCATCACCCTATCGACTGACTTAGTTAGCCTACATTATTCACTCTAGGACTAATAGATGGAGTAGTAGTATGATTCATGATTTATTAAATGGTAATATCTATTATTATAGCTTAATGAAGTTATTATAATGTGTATGAATAATGAAAAATGATGGGTGAATATCCCCATGTGCCATATGGAGATCACATATTATGGAATTACATAATGAATAGTTGTGTGTCATGTGAGGAATTATGTTGTGATACTTATTTTGGAACAATTAATAGCATAGAGACACATGAAACCAATTTGGTTCCCTATTGTATTTTTGTAAATATTATTTTGGAAAATTGAAAATCCCTACTCCCCTTGTTTCCCCACCCAAATAATTCTTAAAGAAAACCAAGGCTCAAGGGCATCAATTTTTTCACATAGGAAATCTGGGCAGATCAACCCCGAAGGGAATCAAATCCCGTCGGCCAGACTATCAAGGCCTAACCCCAAGGGCGTTGAGGAGAATTGACCCTGTGACCTCCCAATTGGCGAGGCACTTAACAACAGGGACTTGACCTATTAAGCTAACTGTTGGGGCTGGCTTAGGGGCATCAATTAATAGTAGGGCCTCTACACTTTAAGATTAGAGGAAGAATCCTTTGGATAGAGGGGGTTAACCCTTCAAAGTAAAATATTTGGATATTTTACTAAGCACAACATTGTTATAGATGGCTTTTTTAAATGTTTTTAAAAGTGAGTTGATAAAAGACACATAATTTGAACATATAAACACAATGAAAACCTCCATGTCAAGATCTTTATCCCACATACATGACTTTAAATAATAAATATGTATGAATGCAAAAGAAATGAAATAATACAATGTGTTTTTAAGTTCTAGAAACAAGGACTAATACCAATCCCATTCATCAACCAACACAAGGCATATTAGGTGTTATAAAAGGGGTCCAAAAAATAAACTAAGCATACAATGCAACACGATCAATGCACATATTGCACATATTGTACATCATGAATCTATTTTCTATTTATATTACATGAAGGATGAAAACAAAGCCAAAATTCCAAATACAAAAACTATTAATAAACTTCATAACATAAGCTATATATGAATCCAAGGTTCTGTAACTATTCTTTTTAATCAACAACCTAATCTAAAATACCTTCAATATACATGAGAGATAGATAAATGAGATACAAAAGGGGAAAAAACATAATTTCAAGAGCATTAAAGGTCATGGACTAAGTGATTAATCCTTTAGTTATGCTAGAAGGGATGATTTCTCTTAGTAGAGAAATACTCTTAATACTATCTTTTCTCAATTCAATACATATTTATTCTGTGTAGGTCCTTTTTTTTGACCAACCTTTTTTTCTCCCACGTGCTTTGAACCCACATGAATATTCCTTCCTCAGACCTCTTCTTTTTTTATATGTTTGTGGGTTGTGCCACCTCTTTTCCTTTAAGTTATTTGGTACCCACATCTTGCGTTCTCTAATTTGCACACGCATTTTCATTTTTGCTTCTAATTGGGTTGTTGCTAAATGAAACTCTCAAATAGGCTTACACTTAGTAGCTCCATTTGTATGTGAGTCGATTACCTCCTACAATGCCTTTCACTTCCACATAAGTCTCATCCTACATGATCTTCCATCCATTTAAAGAACTGGTTTATTTTGCATGCAGATGTGGGATCCACTCCATAGCAATACAACATATTTGCATCATGCATCTCACATCTCACAAATCACACCCCCTTTTTGTTATTCTCTCTCTTTCTCCTTTTGATATGCATTAATTGCTAAGGCCAACACATTATTGGCATGATTGAATTTTTTTTGGTTTTAAATAAAGAGCATTTCCCATTGGGATTTGGCTATCATTCTAAATAAATATAGTACTTGTTCCTCATGAATCACCTGCATTGCATGAATCACACAAGGGTTAATAACACACTTAAATTTATCAAATCTCTAAAATTAGCAACTTGTTGATTCATTCATCTATTTAAAAAGTGTTGTAGGTAATAAATAGACATGCCAAAAATAGTGAAATTATTATTATTATTATTATTTTTACAGAGACACCTTCAACACACTTAGACAACAACATATTCACTTTCAGTGACTTGTTTCTTATAGATGGTATTTAGGCAGTCTTAAATTAGAATAAAAAACACTAATAATTCATGGAATTTAGGCATTGAGCATATTGGATGCATGCTTGTAGTTTCTAACTTTGCGGAATTAGTTTCATGGTGCACTATAAGTTCAATGCCAAAAAGTGCCATATGTAGTTTGTTGATTCTTCCAACACTCCTATTCCTCTAACCCCTAGTATGCTCAAGAAACTTCCCTAGATTCTAAATAGGGAAAATATCTTCTAAATAAGTTCTTAAAGAACCCAACCATTGAGTTGGCTAACACTAAAAATATTGAGGTATGCATGCTATCAACCCATATAGGGAATTTTCTTGTATATTCATCTCAATTCTTTGTCAAGAATCCACCAACTTTGTTCCTAGGTATTTTTTTATTTCCTACATTATTGTGTGCATGAGGGAGTCATATTTGACTAGGCCGATACAATTTTAGCAAAAAATCATATCAACTGGGAAATTTCATATAGTTAATAAAGTTTTACATGTGTTCATACATAATTTATGTTATTTTTTATTGCAGTGTCTTTGAAGGCCTCTCGAGATGACATCATTCCAATTTTAATCTCGACCTTGTTCAGTTATAATATCCATCACTTTGGAGACATGAGGTTCAATTTCATTTGTATCCAGTGAAAAAATGCCTTCTGTGAAAGTGTAGAAAAATTCTAGTTGGTACATTTGTTGGTAGGTGCTTTGATGAAGCCCCAAGCCTTCTAGAAAGGAAAATTATTTTTTAGATAAAAGAATAATTTTCGTATATTAGGCTATTTGGATTTGAAGGAAATTATTTTATTCTTCAAATTTATGTTTTTGAAAAATTCTTCCTAGTATAATTATGTCGAAAATACAAGTCCTCGGTGCACTTTTTCATCGAAAAAGAAAGAGGTTATTTATACCTTTTCCTATTACACTAGAAAATTTCAAGGTTAAGAATATTTTTGGAATTGATGAATATGCCATTTATTTGGACAATTTTAAATTAAATGAGATGGAAAAGGTTAAAGGTTTTGACCCTCAAATCTATTTTCTCTTCTCACCTTAATTCTACTGTATATGGTACTACATTTCAAGTGAAGCAACCTAAAGGTGTTGGAGACAATCAGATTATGCCTCATACTCCTCAAGTTTTTCATGAAGATCTAAATTTTTTGTACATCACTAATTTACTTCACAAGAAACATGGACATTTGGTAGCAATTGTCAGTTCTACTCCCCAACACTTGCAAAAGAGTGCCTCTGTAGTAATGTTTTTGTAGCAATGGTGTACCAAAAGCACCTCCGTAGTAGTTGGTTGTTCCCTGAAAAGGAATGCAGATAGAGTTGGTGTTGTTAGTGAATAGACTAAGATAAACAAAGCATTACAAATGGTGAAAACAATGCATATACAAGCATAAACTAAAATAAAGAGATAAATACACAAATAATCCTTAATGAAGAAAACAAGTCAACAAAATAATGGGAAAAGGATCCCTTTAATGATCGTTGGTGGTAGAATATGAATACAATAGATGAATACTAAAAACTTGAAGAGAATTATTTGAGCTAATGTGCTAAAAAATCCTCAGCAAGGAGGTTCCTTTCCTCAATCTCTTTGCAAGCTTCTCATCTCTCTCAAAGAAGTATGAAGACTCTCTCAATGGTGGACTCTTCCTTCACTAGGATGATGGATTGCTTAGAAGCAATATGGCCAACATACTCATGCTATTACTTCTTTTGCTTCAATAATGAAATGTAAGGTTGCTCTGATAGAAATTTGGCCAACATAACATTAAATCATATTTTGGTTCTCCCATGGCCTATTTATATATAATTTTTGAATCCATATTCACTATCTTGGTTCATCAATAATAATGGCTTATGAGTAGGACAAGATTATTCCATTGAGGGTTGCATATCTTCAGGGAAACTCGAATTCAATTGTCCTTGACTAGAACATGTCTGGGAATCATCTTCCAAATGTGGGAAGTGGTCTCAAACTTTCTGAGTCATCCTTTTCTTTGACCATGCAAATTTCGAAGGAAAATTTGCATGGTCGCACGACCATCGAAGGAAAAGCCGCAAGGTCATCAATTTTTAATTCAATATACATTGGACCTTAGGAGAAATTAAATTTTTTGAACTTCATAATGCCTTTAGTTGGAAAATCTTTACTTGTGCATTTTGCTCGATGACTTTAGGCATCTTTTGGATTGTACAAATACGTGTACGATTTTCTGGTGTTAATAGTTTCCCCCTTATGTATGAGATTATGATCAAGCATATAGTCGAAATACATCACGTTTTTTTGTTCAGATTGAGAGTTTGATTAACTTTTTTGAGAGAGAATAACTTGTTATGGAAATGAGTAGAGAAACCCCTTGACTAAGGACAAAGGATAACCATTCTCTGAAGAAAACCTGAGTGAAAAATAAAAAGTTCTTATACAAGGCAGGCATGTCCCATGCTCGTTATGATGACTAGTGACATATTATTACAATCAGACAGGGAATGGTTATGTCCAGTCAAGACTGTAGTAGTTGACATGTTGATGGCTAATGATGATAACTACTAACACCCTCAAGGGCGTTTCTTAACAAATAGACTGAATCTGTTGCCCCCATGCATAAGAAAGGGGAATCATTACTTGAGTGAGGTGATAAGCTATGCATGGGTCTTCGACTTTGGGTACCTCCCTTGCATCACGATGTAAGCACCATTGAATGAGGTGCTTAGTGATACATGGGTCTTCGTCTAAATGAAATAACTACAATGGTCATTAAGTACGGTACCACGTTGACATGAACACTTGTGTTGGTGTCAAATGCCAAGGGGACTGATGACATCAATGGGAAATAGTGATTTCCTTTGTGCCACTCGAGTATGTCCCTTAAAGGGGGGAGTATCCAGGGTACTACCTTGATCCTGGAATATGGGTGTTGAAGTCGACAGGAAAGAAGCATCAACCACCTGAAAATGTCGATTCAGGGAATCGAGATATCAGATGAAAGCAGATTGTAATAGGGTGGGTTAGCGAGGCATGACAACCAAAGCTAAAAAAATCAATGGATATGGACAACTAGCTTGAGGTCGGAGTTGTAATGTAAGTGGCGATAGTCAAAACAATTTTTTTTTAAAGGAGTGGCCCTAGAGTTGGTAGGACATCTAGGGTAGGTATGAGTATGTTCTAATTGGCATGAAGAGCATGAATGAATGTGGATTATGTGCGAGCTCCGACCAAGGGCGACTAGGGACTGCCATCGGGTACAAGGTATGAAAAATATGGGTGGGAAGCATTTTCCTAAAAAATATGTGTACACTTGCCAAAAGAATGTAAATGTGGTTTGGGATGTACATACACAGAGAGGGGTGACCCTTGAAAAAGGTGACTTGCATGATGATGAAGGTAAGGTGTTGTGTGCAGATGGCGGGAGGCCTTTGGTTAGTATCGGTGTTGGTGTGGATCAGGTGGGATGAATGACATAGATGATCTATTGTAATATGGGTGGATGGTAGGCCCAGTGTAGCATGCGGTGGTGTATGTGGTTCAATTTGTATGTGATCAAAGATGGCAGCCCAAGAGTAGGGGAGGTAAGCAAGATGGAAAGAGGAGAAGTATGAAGTTGATATTTGATACATGTGCGTAAGATGGCTCCCGGGCTTGGGTAAATGGACATGGATACCAATAGTATTAAGGGGACTATGAATTAGGGTGATCCATTTAGGTTGGGCTCTATCGAATGACGTGGATGCTTACCTTGTGTAGGTGGAAGGTGATGTTAAGCGTGGTCTATATTGTGAACCCTATGGTTTACTTTAGAGAAGTGATGACAGGATATGCAAAGCTTTGTAGGAAGCCTACCATGTTGAGTAGAAATGATACCTTGATTGTCGATTTCCACCGGGGGGATGAGCTTATTGTGAAGGTGTCATATCCTGTAACTTTGAAAGCCAATACCCCAGGTGAAAACATCCATTTATAAAAATATTCAAACTAGAAAGAAGGATGTACCAAAAACACAGGAAGGCGCACTTGATGGGTTGTCTAAACAAGTGGAGCTAACGTTACTTTTTCTTAATGGGGTGGGCGTAAGGCCAGGTGTCAATATGGTGCGACTAATGCCTAGCATTTTCGAGTGAGTCCATGCAAACATATCCCTATATTCTTGAAATAAGGCTTTGTATGAGGCCACCTTATTTTGGGAGCATGCTGCCCCTAGTGAGATTTCTTCGACTTTTCCAAGTTTGTTTGAAAGATTTACCTTGATGGTCAGTGAAATATTTGACATGTTCCCTTCCTCAAATGCATCAGGTGTTGCAATGGGATTTTTGAACCAATCTACTCTTCTTGATGATAGGAATTCTTTAGATTCTATGGCGCTAATATCGTGGGTTAGTGTGTTAGAAGGAACAAATGTTTTTTCAGGTAGAAAAGAAAGAACGATGGTGCATGATGTCCCATGGAAATTTAGTTTCAATCATGGCCTCTAGAATATCTTCATCTAAGTGAAAACGATTATCTAAAGTTGAATCAGATTGTGCGAGGCCATGAAGAGGGAGTTTGGGTCTAGTAGTGCTGGTTGACAAGCAAGAATATGATTCGGTGGTTGATGTCGTAGAACCAATTGAAGTTGAAATCGTGCAGATGGGATGGGTCTACATCATCGGTGGTGCTACCATTAGTGTGGTAGGTTTAGCGGTATTAGCACTAAAAAGTGATGAGCAGACAACATGAATCATTATTCCTATGGATGAGGAGATGAATTGTATGTGATGTTGCATGTCATCAACATTAGGTGGTGAGTTTCCGTAATGGCTGGTTTATAATGAGTGGGAGGGAGTTCTTGCGACATTGTTGGTCTACAAGGAGAAAAGGTTTCTTCTCCAATAGGAGGTTAACACTAAATCCTAAGATGTTGAATGGTTTGTAACATATGACATGATTCTGCACTATGAGAATCACTAGTACAAATGTTGCACATAGGGCTAGTACTAACTGAGTAGAAAATGTGTGTGTCGGTACTACTCATAGCATAAAATGTCGACACATGGTTAGGGTCAGGAGATGGGGTATCCTATGGTTCTTGCCACCTTCAGGTCTTATTATTAGCGTGACATGACTTCCTATTGTGGTTTTGCCTCAATACTGCTCTTGCTGTGCGAAAACGTGGAAGGTATTGAAAATTCCTCATATGATGTGGTTGAGAGCAGATGCCACAATAACAACATGTGAGTTTTTCCTGATTGGAGAGATGGATTTGTGGAATTTGGACCACTAAGCAAAAGATGTATTTAAGCTTTACCCAATTCGTGACATTGATTTACTAGGTGGTTGGCTCTATTGCATAGGGCACATGTGAGGGGTGATATTTTTGTCCAGGTGACCTTAGATCATTTTTTTCCTAATCTAGACCGATGATGGTGAGAGGAGATGTGTTGATAGGGGCTTGACTGAAATGATGGCAACCTTTTTTCATCAAACACACATAATATGGACCTAGATGCTTCATTCCCTTGTGGTGTGGTTTGATCCGATGGTTCGGCATCTAATCTGACTAAATTAGAATTCTCAACGATGAATCGCCATATGAATCCAAACATATAGTGGAATCAGGAAAGACGAGGGCAATGTCGCACGTGATGATTTCCTGAACAAATCTAGCAAGTGTGACATTTGTGCTTGGGTCTGGTGCTTTGGGAAACACAGGTAACTAGATACAATCAGTTGAATGCCCTTAATTCAGGACAATGGTTGATCAAATGATCTAATTCGTTGCATAAAGTATGTGTGGATGTATGTTGGGGTGTCATTGATCTGAGTTGTCTCTGATCATGGTGGGAGTTTGAGGGACCAAAAGAGGTATAGGAGCAAGAAGATTATTCCCTCATGACATAAAAAATGGTTTCGGACCCATCCTCTGTTGGTAGTAATGGGGTATTAGCTTGGGTGGGTGTGCCTAACACATCTTGATATCGAGATATTTCAGGGAAATGATGAGTGTAATGCCCTTATTATGTGCATATGGTGCATGCACGATTGGTGTGCAATGCCTTATAATGTGCAGGTGTTCTCTTTTCTCTAGCAGGGGGAGGATGTTGAGAATCATGATTTCTGTTAAACTAAAACCTGCATGTGTTAGTCAATGATCGCATCGCCGGAGAGAAGGATCCACAAGAGGTGGTTAGTCCATGTCGTGGAATAGACAAGGAGAGTTGGTTTATCTAATGTCCAACAATCTCTCCCCCAATGTGAGTCTAGTATGTATCGAACTCGTGACCGACATTTTGATACCACTTGTTGGGAATCACAATTGTCATTAGAACAAAACCCTGAAGTGTTAGTCAACAATCGCATCACCAGAGATAAGGATCCATGAGATGTGGTTAGTCGATGTCACGAAACACACGGGAGCGTTTGTTTATCCGATGTCCAACAAACAAGGGTTCACTAGCACTTTTGGGGCATGCAAAAGAGTTTTGAGCCCGTCTAACTCAGGGAACATATTGTTACAAGTCTATTTGGGCACATCACTCCCGACAATCAAATCAATGTAAATAGGGTCTATAAAACCCTAATTTAGTTGCTACATGCCCTAGACATCCCACCTCATTGAGTGCTTTCATCCATGAGAGTTTCCTGACTTCAAACCCTACTGAAGTGCTTCCTTGGGTCACCAATGCACCCCTGGTCAGGGGTAAGTGCTCTGCAGAGTAGGTAGCCCCATTTAAGGCTACATTGTAGAGCACCTAAGCCCACTCAAGCCTGCGCTGGGCGAGAATCCTTGAAATATTCATTGGATCCTGAGTATATTTCTCCTTTCTATAGCTTTCTAGAAGGAACCAAGATGAGCACGACTTAGGATAGCCTTGGATCCTATCAAGATGAGCTCGACTTAGGATAGCCTTGGATCATCTAATCCTTTATCCTCTCATCCCTTTGAACATGGAAACTAATTCATCCAATTATGGAAAACCATTCATTACCATATTAATGACAAAACCACTTGCATTCATCTATAAATTGGCCTCCCCTCATAGAGCAAATGAAGCTTGGATATTATAGAGAAATATTGTTGGTTTAGAGACTTGAAATCATTTTCAAGTAATGTTATGCTGCTCGATTGATGTTGTTATTGGTGTGATGAGGGCTTGGACTAAGTTGGATGAGTGACACGAGATCGAACCAAATTGGGTGTAACTTCTCCTTCTATTAATTAATAAAGCTGTTTGTTCCTTTTCCAATACTTTTGTTTATATCTATGATGAATGTATGTTCAAATGTTGTCGATTCCATTTGTTTACAATAAATAGATCATATGCTTTGATTGTTGTCATCTTTTGTTTAAGTTGGCAGGTACCAATTGAGCGAATTCAGTTTGAGCGGGAGTGATGGGAGCAACTCAAAGGAGATCAAAGGAAGCGAAGGATCACAAGTAGGTTCTTTTATCTTATCTATTTATTGTAGGAAAATGTTAAACATCTTTACTTCAGTTGTTCTAAGTGTAACTACCCACTTAGGGAAGATATACTTATCCATAGGTATAAATTCTGTATAAAAAATTGGCGACTCCGCTAGGGAATGACCATCATTCTTGGTAGTTATCCCTTGTCTTACCAACACTAGTAGACTTTGCTTGAGTTCATTTACCTATATTCAGTCATTTTGAAGCTTGTTTGGTCAAAATGTGTGCTTATTTGTGTGTTGATAGTGCTCTCTGGAATAAACGCACTGTTTTTCTTGACACAGTGCTTTGCAGAGCAGCCTTAACCTAGAGACAGTGCTCTGCAACGCACTGTCTCCCACTCAGGGCTATTCTGGTCCCTGTCAAGCCAAAAACCCATCTTTTTGCTTGATTTTTTCCAAACTGTTTCACATCTTGTTTACTGAATGGTCAATGTTTCTCTGTCCTTGAAGTTCAAATTAGCATTTCTTTCCCATGCCCACTTTGGCTTTGTTTGTTCAAGTTTCTTTATGTTTTCTTTATCATTGTCGAATTAATCCCAAAGTTAGCTTACATTAATTAGTTTTTATTTTTCTGAAAAAGAAATTATCATAAAGTCTTCGTTTCTTGTGAAAAGCATTGATTGATCATTTGTGCATTTAGTTTCTTTATGTTCATCTAAACATTAAAGGAATGAAAATAAAAACATGCATAATGCATTTAGAAGTTTGTGTGTACTTGTAGGAATGGTATAGGGAAAGTTGCATTAGATGTGCTCTATGCTCTTTGTTTAAAGATTTTGATTGTTCTATCCCTTTTAGTTATGATTTTCATTGTTTAAATCAAATGAAAAGAATGTTTCCCATCTTAATTGCATTCTAGGAGTTTTAGAAACATCACGTGGTGAACTTGAAAAGCAAACTTTTAAACAAGATCAACTAAAATTTATCTCAATTAACCTAATGGAGCATTGTAACTTAAAGCATAACATTTAGAGGTCTAGGCTAGAGATGTGTTCCGACATCATTAAACATAGCAGTTGTCGCTAATGGTATGCGATACATTCCGAGTGTGATACCTTATTCCACGTACGTAAGTATATCGTAGCTCATCCATGTACTTTTGGGCATATCGGGAGGTGTTATAGTACGAAAAGTATAAGGGAATGCTCTCACTATGCGGTTTCGCATTAGACAACACTAACACGAATTGGGCCTCCACGTACTTTCGGGTATATTTTGAAGGACTACATTAGGTTGCTATCCATCCATAGGTAACCGAGTCGGTCACCTTGTATAGTGTGATACACTGAAAACAACATTCAAGTAGATTACCTGCATGTATGCTAAGTCCTTGGCTCCTCCGAGGCGGTATATTGTAGTTCACAGTTACTTGGTAATTCTTTTTCCTAGATTAGCCTCTTTTTGTTTATTTCTTTTTATAATAAAATAGCAATCATGGAATAAAATCAACCTCTACCCCGTCATTTGTGTAGGACAACGAGTAAACCACATTTACCACCTGAAGCGACACCTAGTCGGTGAAAGCGGTCTCATTTAACTGAGTCTAGTACATCACAAACTTCTGGTTCTTCATCTGATTTACCAGAGTCACCTATACCGGTACGTACTGCGATTCCAGTTACTCCTACTATTACTGGTTTATTTTCTACTGAAGTGGAACCTTTACAATTACCCAAGGGCACTGAAAGTGAACTTAGTGAAACGGTAACTAAAGTTGTCCAACAAGATGTTGATCCTCAACCCAAAGTTGTTCATGAAGATATTACTTCTGAACTTGAATTTTTTCAATCGAAAGTTGATCCCAAACCTATCATAGTTCAACAAGAAGTTACTTATGAACCAGAAGTTGTTCAATAAATTCATCTTGAACCCGTTGTTCTTTTACTAGAACACTTGGATCCCGAACTTGAAACCAAAAGTTGTTCCTGTACCGGAAGAAGATCAATCAGTTTATCCTCAAACATCTCCAATTGTTGAGACTTTTACTTTACTGTAGACTCAAACACCGGAAAATAATTATGGACCTGACGGTGAAATCCTTCCACCTGGTTGGATTGCTATCAAAGAGGAATTTGAAGAAGAAAATTCACCTAGAACTCCAACTTGTTTTGGACCAGGGCTTTATCTTTATCCTTCTTTTCCTCAGTTAACTTATACTGCTCCTCTTGATCCTATTTACTTTGAAACTCCTGTAGATTCATTAGGACATTTATTGGGTTATTTGATTATGGCTGAAACAAAATCCTAGACTGTATCATCTATTACAATTGCGACAACATCTACTGTCACTACTTCTTCGATGTTTACCACAACACCTGAGTCACATCTGTATGGTGGTCTGTTCGTCCCACTGGGTTACCAATCATTATCTGGAACTCACTTCGGTGTTTCTTCTAGTCCATGGTTTTCACCCATATCATCCATAGGAATTTTACCTGGTTCTTCACTTACGGATATTGAACAGTTCGATCCATCAAGTCAATATCAGGACAGTCCATTTGGTTACCATCCAATGTATCCACTTAACATTGGATTACCTCCATATGGAGAACAATATGCCCAATCTACTTATTCTCCATACTCTGGAGGGCCACCATATGGCAGTATACCGTCATCTTTAGGTCCAACTTATTCTGGAATGACTGTTTGTCAATGACAACCTACAATGCCTGTTCAACCAAGGCTTGTGTATCCATCACAACTAATACAACCTATTTCATCCATCCCTACTACGCCTGTTGTTACGACTTTACCACAGTCGCAAGCTTAGATGATTGTATCTCAACCTTTGCAAGATGAACCTTCAACCTGTTATCCTGAAGTTTCAGTCTACAGACTCATAGTTCTCAGGCCATTTTACAACAATCATTTGTGTCTATAATCCAACAACGTCAGGCCAGTTTACCATTAATTGGGTTGACTCAAACCTATACTGGTCCAATTTATCCACAACATGGTCAAACTTATATTAGTGGGAAACAATCGTTGTATCAAAAACTGTGGCAACCACAATACCAACAATAACAATTCCAATAGTACCAAACTTATCTTGGACTTGTTCAACAAGCCTATGCTGGGTTTGGCAAAAAAAGAACTTACCCAGGTTCTATTCAACAAGCCTATGCTAGTTTTGGTCAACAACAAATTTATCTTGGTTCCCAACAACAACCTTATACTGGATATGCTCAACAAACCTACCCCTATCAAGGTTACCAGCAGCATATTTCTTATGTTGGTATGCAAAGGACTATTTCCCAGGCAATTCCATCTTACCTTGGTTACGCCCAACCCGACCTAAACCGACAGTTGCCTTTTGTTGCAACACTTGAATTACCGGATTTAAATCGACTTACCAATGATCCCATTCTTTATTCGTGGTGGTCGGTGATTCCACACAAATTTCCTTTTGATATTTCTAAGTTCAATGGAAAGCCTGGAGAAGATCTGTCCAATCACGTTATGACTTTTCATTTATGGTGTTCATCCAACTCCCTAAATAATGATTTAGTAAGACTACGTCTTTTCCAGCGAACGCTCACTGGTCCGGCTGCAAAATGGTATATTGAATTACCACGAGCTTCATTTGACAACTTCACAACCTTAGCCACTACATTTTTAACCCATTTCCAGTTACCTGTCAGATATGAAACTGGAACGGAACTGTTGACCAACTTTAAACAGACCACTACTACTCACATTTCTGATCATATTCATGAGTGGCATCGTCGTCATCGAATGGTCAAAACTTTTGTTCCTAATCAACGTTTAGCTGAATGGTTTATTAAATCCTTGTTTCCATTTATCATCGAGGATGTGGCTAAAGGAGGAGTTGTTACTGAAGAGCAAGTAATTTCTCGTGCCCAATACTTAGACTTGATTTACACCCAATCTAGCACACTCTATGATAAGATTCCAAATGCACCTAGACCAACTTTTACTATTCCACCACCTCCATCTAGTAAGGAATCTCATGTCGGTGACGGTGTGATAAGTTCTTCAAGCACTCAAATAGCAAGTAGGTCATCTAGTCAAACACTTGCTATTTCAAATCAAACCTCTAACACACCTAATAATACACTTGCTTCCAAAATAAATGTCATGTCATCTGACAAAGGTAAAAATGAAAAGGAACCTGGAAGCAAGAAAAAGGGGAAAACCAAAAAAGAAACAAAATTCTCCCCCTCAAGAGAAACCATCTGATTCCTCTTCTCCGGCTAGGAAACCTCATTACCCATGTTTAATTTGTAATGAGGAGCACTTTACATGAGACTGTCCTCACCGCTTTGAAGTCTCAAAACTTCTTAAGGCTTCTAGTACATCCACTGTGTTGACATACCCTTTTCCAAACCCAGACACTCATTTGGTTGCTATAGATCATGCTTGCACTTCACAAGTACTTATGCTATCCGCCACTAAGCCTAGGACTGATGTTTTGGTGACTACACGAAGTAAATATTACAGTAATCCACCATCATCATCGAATAACTAGGCTATAGATCAACCCAATACTTCGACTTCGACTTCATATCACTCCATTCCACCACCCATTGCACCAGATTTAACAGTAAAACCACCTAAGGGAGTTGTTCATAAATCTACATTCAACTCTCGAGATCGAGCAGTGCAAAATTATAACATAGCAGAAGATTTGGCTCAGTCACCTTCTGCTATGTCGACGCTTGAGGTGATTCAAAATTGTCCCTCCCAAAAGCATGCTTTATTGTCAGCAATTGGTGGAATTGTTACAACGGATTCCAATCTTGTAGTTTTTAACCATGCGGGTTATACACCACAATTACCATCACAGTTAGAATTCTTGATCCAAGTAAATGCTTTGAATCACCTCATTCACCGAATGATTATTGACAAAGGTGAATCAAATTTTATCATTGATGAGCCTCATCATTGGGTAATTATATGGGCCTTAATTGACCTTAATGCACCTCCTAGCTTAGTCAAACCAATTATTCTCACAACTTATTGCATACTTTTGATTATATTTTGTTTATGAGATGAGTTAGAGTTGGATATTTTGCTTTGTGGTCTAATATGCATATAATGCAGGAATAAAGGATATAAGCAAGGAAAAATGTAGGAATAAAGGAATAATGGGTAAAAGCAAGGAACTATGGCAAAGACCTCGGTAAAAACTCAAATGGGACAAGGGAGAGTAATTATAGGAGGTACATCCTCCTCATTTACTACTCGTCCATTTGAATATTCCTCCATCATCTCAGAGTGCAAACAGACATCACTTTGAAGACTAGAAGACAACCGAGCAAGTGAAAAGGATAGAAACCAGTTTTTCTTGAGTTGGGAGCCAAGCCTCCCTAATTGGAAGTAAGTCGTTAGAGTCTTCAGATTTATAAATAGAGAGGCTTAGGACCTCAATAATATTCAAACATTCATTGTAAAACTCTAATTTATTTTTGAGTTGTAAGAGACTTGTGACGGTTGTTCTGTAATCCATGGTTTTCATAATGAGAATGAGTTATGTTTAAGCTAGCTCTAATTTAACTGAGAGGGTTGAAGCTGTTGGGTTAGGGCCCAACCCGAGCAGCCAAAGCTCCTCTTTATTGTACATGTATGCTAGCATAGATTTCTGGTTTTGTTCATTTGCTTAAGTAGATTTGTGGTTTTCTGTTTTATTTGCTTAAGTAGCTTCATTTTCAATACAACAGTATAGTGTATATTATTCATGGTTTTTCTGTTCATTTGCTTCAGTAGTTACATCTGCTGTAGTTTACTTCTATTTATGCCTTCTTTCAGTTTATAGGTTAGCTAGGAGAAAAATATCACCATAAGGTTGTGCGCAGGTGTCTCGGCCTGATCTCCTCCCTCTGGGACCATGAATTGAGGAAGGGACCCTTCAACAACCCCAAAAACACAGGTTTCTAGTTCTTGCATGAGCTATGGAGTTTGTCATTTGATGCAGTTACTCGTTCACCTCACTGTGTTTTTCTATCATTTTCCCTTTGAAACCTCCTTCAGCATGTTCTTCATGCAGCGTTTCCTCATTGTTCGATCCACAATAAACCTTCCCAATCACCATCCGAGCCATTAGTTTTTCCAATTGCCACTTACTTTTTGTGCTTTAAGTCCTCACCGTCGATCTGCCTCGCCTGATCCGACGACTATCTTGTCACCTTAGCACTTCATGTGCTTTAAACCCCCACTGTTGATCTGCCTCACTTGATCCAACAACTATCACTTCACACAATCGACAACTAGCTTGGCCGATATCCACTATTGATCAACCTCGCTTGATCCAACGACTATCACATAATCTTGCGTAGATTCTTTCACAACCATTATCTACCCAAGAGCACGTGAGAAAAGTGGTTTTCTCGTGCTACGTGTCATGCAGTAAGGCTAATTGAGTGAAATTTCAAAATTCCGCTTACGACCTTGAGGGCATGAGATAAACTACTTACCTCCTTAGAAATGTTGGAAATATTGAGAGGGGGGATGAACCAATATTTCTTTTCAATTGTTATTTTTACCAGTTAAAACATTTATATTCAGAACACAATATGAACATCAAGAATAAATGCTTTTATTAATATAACCTTTGCAATAAAATAGATACAAATGTATATATATATATATATATATAATATATATATATATATATATATATATATATATATAATATATAATAATAGATATATATATATATATATATATATATATATATATATATATATATATATATATATATATAGATGATTCCAATCTATTTCCAAGCACCAAATTGGACTTTTGTGAGGCTCCAACCTTCAGAGCACCAACTCTGTTTTGTCAAGGAACTAACCTTGGACTTAGGAGAACCAACTCCCAGGACACCAATCCTTCCAGTTGTGAGGCACCAACCTCAAGGGCTCCAACCCTTTGCTACAAACTGTCTAGATCTTTTTTGTCAAGGCATCATCCTTGGATATAGGAGCACCAACTCCAAGGACACCAATCCTTCAAACTTCTAAGGCACCAACCCCAAGGGCTCCAACCCTCTTGTTAAGGCATGTTTGATAGTAATGTTCTACTCTCAGAACTCTTCTTTACTGAGTTATATATGTTTACAACTTCACTGTAGTCTCCATGCTACAACATCAATGGCAATCAGTCTTCATATGAATAAGTCTATATGACTCTTCACACTATCCACACAAAGTCTGCAATAGCCACCATGATCTCTGATAATGTCTCCACACAACTTTAGTGAGTCTACTATTAGCTGCACTAAGCTTTGATTAATTCATCGTTGGTCTGAGCCTTTCACAGGTTAGCCCGATTGATAGAGTTGCTCATTTGTCGGCTTCCTCCTATCCTGCTGGACCTTCAGCTTCCTCTTGTCCTGCTGGACCTTTGGATTCCTCCTGTCCTGCTGGACCTACCGCTGCCTCTATTTCTTCCAATTTTTCCAACCTCTGAACTTTCCTTTTTCTCTGTTTTATATTCCTGATACCCCTGACCTTTGGCTTCCTCAACACTCACTTGATCTTTCAGCTTCCTCTTCACTCACTCTCCAGATTCCTCTGTCTCTTCAAATCCAACAATACACACAGGACACGTTAATGTGGAAGAGAGGCCGAATTACAATAATGTTGCATATTAAAGAAAATATCAGTGAGGCCCCCTTTTATAATATTCATACAATATATATTAATAATCCCACAATCGCATATGGAGCTTTAATATGACAAGACCTTAAGCCTTTAAACCTGGGACCACACAACATATTAGAATACAGGGATACACATGGAATACACAGAAATCCCCGCTTTGAAACACTTAGCCGGACTTCAAATATTTATACACCTGGACATATATATATTATCGGGTCCGCACATCAAAGACACCTTCGCAGTGCTACTCCTTCCTTTCTCCAATCTCCGATCAACCCTTCATCTCCGCATTTAGCATTTAAATCATGACCGTCATTCTGGCACTCAATCCGATGGTTGTCGCTTATCCTGATCACCAACCAATTCGCTCAGTCTCCACTGTTGATCTCCTTTTATTTGATCCAACGGTTGACATTGATTTCGGGTCCACATATATATATATAGCGCAATCGCAGTTTATAGTGTGCCATCCCTTTATAACTTGTGATGCATAATCTCCGATACGACAGACGTGATATGATTATAAACTGTTTTTAATACCTCCGTTGGGTCCATATATATATATATATATATATATATATATCGTAGTTTTAATGTGACAAGGCTTAAAACACTGTGATACATAACTCCTGATATGGCAGACGCGATATATCATTAGGGCACGATATAATAGGACCATCGGGTCCACAACTGTATATCGCAATCGGAGGTTTCGGGGGTGACAGCCCTTTGAGACTAACGACACAATGGATGTGATATTACATTAGGGTGGTTTATAATGGAGTCGCGGGTCCGTGTTATTATCACATCTATATAATATATACACTACTCCGTTCTTAACTTTGGTTAATGTCAATTTGACCCATAACCCTTTATCCCCTTTAATTCTATTATAACCCTCATATAATGGGAATATACACAAACACACGGGAACTTGCATTTTCTACTTCTCCATAGCCTTGGCGCGTTTATTGATGCTTACCTTTATCAAGATCATTCTCCACTGTAGATTAACTCTTGCTAGATCCAACGGCTTGCATGAATTTCGGGTGAGAAATTTGCAAGGGAAATAACCACCCAAAAAAGTGGTATTTTCTCTCCACCCTCATGCTACGTGTCGCTCGGTTAATGGAATCGAGCACTGTCTTCTAAATACCACTTACCACCTAGCATCTGCCCGAAAACCACTGCCACTGTTACAAAATCCGCCTTTTGGAATATAACCACGTGCATTCACTTTGACATTAACCCGATATTTGTGGTTATATACTTTAACCCGATATATACTCCTCCGCACTTTTTTTGTCTAATATGACTCCGCAATGGCTTCCGATGCACTGCTTCAATAGCTCTTCTCTGATATTCCTCTGATATCACATGATATGGCTCCTCTGTTAACTGCTCTTCCAGTGGCTTCTCCTCCTGATGCGTGAATATGGCTCCTCCGTTAACTACTCTTTTGCTGGCTTCTCCTCCTGATGCGTGTTCCTCTTCTGATGGCTTCCATGATGGCTTCTGATACCGCTCCAATACCTCTTCTCTTCTTTGATAGCTCTACTCTAATAGCTCCTATGACTTCCGATATTCTCTCCAATGGCTTGACTGTCTTGGATTTCCTCTCGTTTCTCCTCATGGCTTCTTACTGCTGTTTCTTCACAGATCTGCTCTACTTCTCCTTGGCCTCACATCATTGTTTACTCATCCAGAATATTTCCATATTGACATCAATGACAATCTAGGTCAACAATCTCCCCCTCTGTTATTGATGGAAACATTCTTCTTCTCTCCCCTTTTGACATCAAGGGCAAAGGAGTGCTCAGGGACTCCACCTATCAAACTGCTTCTATTCTTTATGAATATTAGATCTTCATGAGTATGTTACTCCCCCTGTAATAGTGCTCCTCTTTTTACTCAAGATAAAGGGATTGATGCTTTATCATCAATTAACACATTATCCCCTCTTCATGTCTTAGAACTACTTTATCATGGCTTCAACAATGCTTAAGGATGCTCCACTTCAATGCTTTCAAACAGATTGCAAACAGACACACACCAAATGATCAAGTCCAGGTTTTTATGCTTCAATCCATATTATGTTGTCTCCACAACCAGAATTAAGAGGCCTTCATAGTCCGAATCAAGAGAAAATGCCATTGAAATTGTCTTTCTTGCTATCTCTCTTTAGATTAGAGATCCTTTGTATTTCTGTGCTTCTCCTTAAGTTACTGAGCTATATTTGACTACACAAAATTCTCCTTTCTATAGTATTTTGATGAGCCATATTTTCCTTGTGTTCTTAAAAAAATCTCTGCAAGTTATCTCCACAAGCAGATTTTGATATCCAATCTGTGATTGTCTTTTAATTTTTTTTTACTGATTGGCATCTTTTTGCAATTCTTCAGTTTTGTTAGATGCTGCCAACTGCTCTTGCTTCATGCTTCATTCCAAGATATATCTGTTTGTTTGAAGGTTGCCTCTATTTGTGTCCATAATCTACATGTTCTCACATCAAATCCCTGAGTGGAAACATTTAACATCTGTAATATCTGTACCATAGTTATGTGTTCTATTTCTCTAGTATTAGATGACCTTCTCGGTTGCTCCAGTTACTACTTAGTGATCAAGTGGAAAACATCTTCAACAACAGTTCAGAGAATGGTTAAGAGATCAATTCTTCAATGGAGTGCTCCTGGGAGATGATTTTTATCAAAGAATGGTTGTTAATATAGCTCAATAAGGATTTCATAAGGACCCTTTCACTAATAGCTTCTGCAATAATCATAAAGAATCACAGGCTCCCCCTAACTGTATGCATCGTCTCTTTTGGCAAAGTCTTCCCATCAAATGCTTAAATTGTCAAAAATTAGGCCAATAACATGTGTTGTTGGCTAGAGAGTGTTATGAAACCAGCACAAAAAAAGATATAAAAGATAGATCAACGCCTTAGAATTTAGCCTCTTCGAGGGGGCAACCTCCTTTACATTACACAAAAGAATGATTCCTTGATTATTCAAATGACAAAACCTCCTTTCTATATATAGGAGTCTAAAGAGTCACAATATAACCCAGCCGACCTAACAATAATAATATAAAGGCACAAAAATAATAATAAAGGGATTCTATGGGGCACAATAATAACAATATGGGGACAATAGGGGCACAACAATATTAATAAGGGATACAACTACAATAGTAATGGGGCAATCACTAGTATTATAGGAACCTAACAGAGATTTCAAGGGACTTTCAGATTGTATTTGCTTCCTTCTCCATACTTGTGTAAATTTCTTCTTTTACATGGTTCTAGCTTGTGTAAGAGCCCAAGTTAAGTTACAATCACATGCCATATGACCAATGTTATGACACTTGAAGCATTCTACATTGTTCATGAATAATAATTCATGACTTCTTCCTGCAAAATTGTTCCTTGGAGATTGTTGGGGACCATAATATCTATCTTTATGATATGGTTGGGGACCATAACATCTATCTTTATGATATGCTTTACAATATTTTTCCATGTGACCAAAGTTTGTACAAGAATAACAATAACCAAGAAATAAACTTTGGTACCTGGGAGATGGATATTTCCTTGATGTACTTCTGAAGTCTTTCTCTCTTGAGGTCCTTTGATGATAAAAATTGCTTCTAGCATCCTTGACATTATCTACATTTCTTCTTGGAGCACGGTTTCTTCCATTGTTTCCTTGTTTTTTCTCCTTGCCTTTGCTGGAACTAGGAGCATCACCATTTCTTTCTGGCTTCTTCACATCCCTTTTGTTTGAAGAATTATCATTCTTGTTTGAGGATTCACCTGCATACCCAAGACCTGATTTATCAAATGGACATCTTTGATGGCTAAACATGTCATCCAAGGCTTGAGAGCTCTTCAAGGTTTTGTTCATCCCTTCAACCTTTTTCCTGAGGAAGACAATCTCTTCTTCCAATATTTCACACTCATTATTCTTCTTAGCAAGTTGTTTCTTAGTTTCTTCCTTGATATGAGTAGCTTCACTTGCCTATATTTTAAGGGAGATGATATCTGACTTCATCTTGAAGATTTCTTCATTTTCCTTTGCTAGACTGCTCTCCATTTCTTCCTTGATCCTTGTAGCTTTACATGTTTCAGCCTTTAGAAATTTGATGTTAGATTTTAATTTGAAAATTTCTTCATACTTTGCTTTTAGTTGACATATCATGGTGTTTCTCTCCTTTTCTGCTTCATCAACATGTTCTTCTATGATTTCCAATGCTTCCATTGTCTTCTCAGCTCCTTGTGCTAACTTTCTTGCTTCTTGTAGTTGAGATTGGAGAGAGGAGACCTCTACCTTGTAGTAACCAATCTCTTCTTCAAGTTTGTTCAAGCTCTTGTGCCTTTGTTCAAGTTGACTTAACAAGGTGTCTTCCCGTTTCTTTGCTTTATCCAATTGATTTGTCATGGATATGAATTCTTCATGCTCCTTTCTTTTGCTTTTATGAAATTCCTTCTTAAGCTTGGCAAGCTCTTCATCCCTTTCTTGTACTTGAAGCTTGACAATGTCAACTTTCTTCCTTGTTTGGTCTTGGTCACCAACTAGTGCTTTCTTCTTAAGTTCCTCATTTTCCTTTTTCAAATTGATAATCTCTTCCATGGCAGCCATAAGTTGAGTGAGGAGATCTTCTACAAAATCTTTCTCATTCTCTTCATCTTCTAGGTCTTCTTTCGCCTTTATGTCATCATTCTCACTTTCAGCTTCTATGACAGGTTCTGGATTTTCTTCTTGAGTTCCATCATCTTCTTGACTGATGGTCGTGGTCAATGGTCCTTTTGAGTGAAGCTCATGGAGTTTGTCCCATATACCCTTTGCTGACGAACAATTTCCTAAATTGTTCTTTATAGAATCAAGTAGCCCATTCAAGATTGCCTTCATTGCTTTTTCATTGTACTCCTTGGATTCTCCATCCATCATGCTATCAACAATCACTGATTTCCAGATTTCAATGCCTTGAGTCTTTAAGAAATTCCTTATTCTTGCTTCCTATATATTAAAGTTTCCATTGAACCATGGAGCCTTCTCAAATTGCTTGTCTTCTATTTTAGTGGTAGAGGGAGACACATCCTTTGGAGGATTGGAGACTTTCTTCCTTGACTTCGCCATTTGTGTTATAAAGATCAACCTTCAAGCTGTTGGGCTTTGAGTGAAGAACTTGGCTCTGATACCAATTGTTGGAAATACTAAGAGGGAGGATGAATCAGTATTTCTTTTCAATTGTTATTTTTACCAGTTAAAACATTTATATTCAAAACACAAGATGAACAACAAGAATACATTCTTTTATTAATATAATCCTTGTAATAAAATAGATACAATATATATATGATTCCAATCTGTTTCCAAGCACCAACTTGGAATTTTGTGAGGCTCCAAACTGCAGAGCACCAACTCTATTTTGTCAAGGCACCAACCTTGGACTTAGGAACACCAACTCCCAGGACACCAATCCTTCTTGTTCTGAGGCACCTACCTCAAGGGCTCCAACCCTCTGCTGTAAATTGTCTGGATCTGTTTTGTCAAGGCACCAACCTTGGATATAGGAGCATCAACTCCAAGGACACCAATCCTTCAAACTTCTGAGGTACCAACCCCAAGGGCTCCAACCCTCTTGTCAAGGCATGTTTGATAATAATGTTCTGCTCTTAGAACTCTTCTTTACTAAGCTCTGTCTGTTTACAGCTTCATTGTAGTCTCCATGCTACAACATCAATGGAAATCAGTCTTCATATGAAGAAGTCTATACAACTCTTCATACTGTCCACACAGAGTCTGCAATAGCCATCATGATCTCTGATAATGTTTCCACACAACTTTAGTGAGTCTACTATTAGCTGCACTAAGCTCTAATTAATTCATCGCTAGTCTGAGCCTTTCATAGGTTAGCCTGATCAACGAAGTTGCTCGTCCGTCGGCTTCCTCTTGTCCTGTTGGACCTTCAACTTCCTCTTGTCCTGCTGCACCTTCGGCTTCCTCCTGTCTTGTTGGACCTACCGCTGCCTCTGTTTCTTCCAGTTTTTCCAACCTCTAAACTTTCCTTGTTCTCTGTTTTATATTCTTAATACCCTTGACCTTTGGCTTCCTCAACGCTCACTTGATCTTTCAACTTCCTCTGCGCTCATTCTTTGGCTTCCTCTATCTCTTCAAATCCATCAATACACAGAGGACACGTTAATGTGGAAGAGAGGTCGAATTACAATAATCTTGCATATTAAAGAAAATATCAAAGAGGCCCCCTTTTATAATATTCATACAATATATATTAATAATCCCGCAATCACAATCAGAGCTTTATTATGACAAGGCCTTAAGCCTTTAAACCCGGGACCACACAACATATCAGAATATAGGGATAGACATGGAATACACAGAAAACCCCGCTTCGAAACACTTAGTTGGACTTCAAATATTTATACAGCCAGACATATATATATCGTTGGGTCTGCACATCAAAGACACCTCCGCAGTGCTACTCCTTCCTTTCTCCTATCTTCAATCAGCCCTTCACCTCCACGATTAGCATTTAAATTGCAACTGTTGATCTCGCACTCGATCCAACGGTTGTCACTTATTCTGATCACCAACCAATTCGCTCGATCTTCACCGTTGATCTCCTTTTATTTGATTCGACGGTTGACATTGATTTCGGGTCATATATATATATATATATATATATAATATATATAATAATATATATATCGCAATCGGTGCTTTCAATGTGGCAAGGCTTTACAAAAGGCTTGTGATATGCGATGGATGTGATAATATATCAAGTCATATTGCAATGGTCCAGTTGGGTCCGTATATATATCGCTATCATAGTTTTAACATGACAAGGCTTAAAAACACTGCGATACATAACTCCGATATGGCGGATGCGATATATCATTAGGGCATGATATAATAGGACCATCAGGTCCGCAACTGTATATCGCAATCAGAGGTTTCGGGGGTGACAACCCTTTGAGACTAGCAACACATCGAATGCGATATTACTTTAGGGCGGGTTATAATGGAGCTGCGGGTCCATAATATTATTGCATCTATATAATATATATACTCCCCCATTCGTAAATTTGGTTAATGCAGACTTAACCCATAACCCTTTATCCCCTTTAATTCCATTATAACCCTTGTATAATGGGAATATACAAAAACACACGGGAAATTTCATTTTCTGCTTCTCCATAGCCTTGGCACATTTATCGATGCTTACCTTTATCAGACTCATTCTCCACCATAGATTAACTCACGCTAGATCCAACGGCTTGCATGAATTTCGGGTGAGCAAATTGAAAGGGAAATAACCACCCGAAAAAGTGGTTTTCTCTCTCCACCCTCATGCTATGTGTCGCTTAGTTAATGGAATCGGGTGCTCTCCTCTAAATACCACTTACCACCTAGTGTCCGCCCAAAAACCATTGCCACTGTTACAAAATCCCCCTTTTGGAATATAACCACATGTATTCACTTTGACTTTAACCTGATATATGTGGTTATATACTTTCACCCGATATATACTCCTCAACTCTTTTATGGTCTGATATGACTCCAGATGGCTTCCGATGCACCGCTCCAATAGCCCTTCTCTAATATTCCTCTGATATTGCATGATATGGCTCCTCTGTTAACTGCTCTTCCACTAGCTTCTCCTCTTGATGTGTGAATATGGATCCTCTGTTAATTGCTCTTCCGTTGGCTTCTCCTCCTGATGTGTGTTCCTCTTCTAGTGGCTTCCGATACCACTCCAATACCTCTTCTCTACTTTGATAGCTCTGCCCTGATAGCTCCTATGACTTTCGATATTCTCTCCAATGGCTTGACTGTCTTGGCTTTCCTCTGGTTTCTCCTCATGGCTTCTTGCTTCTGTTTCTTCATTGATCTACTCTACTTCTCCTTGGTCTCACATCATTGTTTACTCATCCATAATATTCCCATATTGACATCAATGACAATCTAGGTCAACAAGAAACCCACTCCATCATTTCCACACATTTCTTTTTCACACGATATGATCTTCGTCGTTCATCTCTTGACTTCATCTGTGCGATAAGATCTCAGTCGTTCATCGCTTCGTTACCCTATCTGTCCATCCCTTGACTTAATCTTCGTGATTAAACCTTGGCCATTCATCTCCTATTAACCTTATTTGTCCATCCATTCACTTAATCCCTCGCGATACGATCTCCGTCGTTCATCTGCTTTGTTACCTTGTTTGCCCATCTGTTCACTTAATTCCTCGTGATACGATCTTCGTCGTTCATCCTATTCAGTAACCACGTTCATCCATTTATTTGCTTAAGCCCCACAATACAATATTCACCATCCATCTTCTATTCGTTGATTGATCCAACATTCCCTATGTGTTATTGTGTCCTTACGTCCTCCTTTCATTGATTTAGACCTATGATTGCTCTTCCACTTGAAAACTGATTTAGCTTAAGTTTCTTTGCTTACACCTTAGTATAGTTTGATTCTCTTTACCTCTACAAATTAGGTAGCAACATTAGGTTAGTGTTGTTTTAGTGATTCTGCTTAGCATAGTTGTTTAATTGGTTAGTTAGGTTATGGTGTAGTTTAACATTACATGTTGTTTTCTTCATTACTGCAATAGAGTAGCTCTCTCTTAGAATATATTTTCTCTTCTTCCATAAAAGAATTAAGCTTCTTCTGACCCTACGGAAGTCTGGCTTGGAACCCTTGGGGTCTCTTACCAGATGAGCAGTGACAACAGGCAATACCTTCACTTCTACTTGTGCATATAGCACTGTCACCTCCAATTTTGTAAGAACCCCCAGGTTGATAAGTAAAGTTGGTAGCCCTAGGAGTTGCAGCATTCTTGTTGCAATACCTAGGATCATCACTTTTTGGCGTCGTTTCCAGGGAGGTGTCTAAGTAGAATGTGATTACTGCTTTCTTCTATTTCTAGTCTCCAACTTTCTTTTCTTCTACTTCTAGTCTTCATTTTTTTCCATTAGTTTATTTCTGCAAAAGTAATCTAGTAGCTTCCTTTCTTTCATTTGTCATTATTTGCTTTCCTTTCCATTCTTCAAGTAGGATTTCAATTCAGCAAGTAGTCTTTTTATTAGTAGTTTTCATTCAAATCAACAATTTCAAAACTGTAAATTACTTTCTAGCTTAAAGAAAATCTTACAAAAACCAACCCAAAAACATTTCCTTTTATGCCTCGTAGCAATAGGGACAATTTAGGGAAATTCCTGAAAAATACCCCCACTGCATCCAACAGTCAACCTTCTCTCTTCTTCGGTGACTGTGAAGTGGAAGAACCTTTAGGTGAGCAACCTTACATATTTGAAGAACCTATAGGAGAAGAAGAAGAGGAAGAACCCATTCCTACTGAACCAATGGCTGAAAACCAACATGATAGAGGAAATAGAGAGAGAATTGAGGGTGCCTTCCCCATCAGGGAGACCAATGGGGACACTAAGATGAAGAATATAAGCCCCTCTTCTCTACCTCATTTCCATGGCCTGACCACAGAGGACCCTGACACTTTCCTATTTGAGTTTGTTGTTATATGTCAAAACTATGACTATACAAATGATGAGAAAAAGTTAAAGCTGTTTCCATCTACCCTCAAGGATGCAGCATTGCGCTGGTTCATGGGTTTACCTGGAGATAGCATTACAACTTGGGCTTAGATGCAACAGAATTTTAACAACAAATATAGGGACTATTATAGGTCAAAGGATACTAAAGAAGAGATTTTAGGATGACCATAGGCCAGGATGAATCCTTAGAAGACTATGAAGAAATATTCCAGCTCAATTACAAAAGGGTCAGGTGCACACTTGACCTTGAGTCACTGAACCTGGTCCTGCTTAGAGGAGTAAGGGAAGATATTCTAGATACCTTACATATGATTGCAGGGTAACCAAGAAAAAGGGTAGGGGTAGTCAACCTATGGCAAATACTTCATCCTCCAACTTATCCATCAAGGGTGAAATTGGAAAGATGTTGGAAGATTTCAAAAGTGATATGTTGCAAACTCTTTCTTTGCAATTGGACACCATGAACATCAAAAGGAAGCAAGAGGAAGCAGAAAGAGCCCTAGCCATCTTTTGGCCTAGATGCACAAGGAGGCATCCTAGGAATGAATGTCCATTGAATTGTATTAAGATTTGCTCAGTTTGTGGAAAACCACTACACAAATAAGTGCCCTTCTTTAGTTGGAATCAAATCTGTATATCAAGGAGCTGAAGGGGTCATTGAGCAGCTTTGCCACATCAATCAAAGGAGAACTCTTGGGCCTAAACCATACAAGCAGGGTATGTAAGGGTCATCCCATGCATATTACAACCCCAACCAAACCACAACTATACCTTCTTGGGGACCCCCTGCACATCCTTCCTAGTCTACACCCCCTCATTGGTCCTATGTATCTCAGTATCATTCCCAACCAACCAACCAGTCATTTCAACCTTATGTTCGGCCTCAACCTCAGTGGAATACCCCACACCAGGGGTGGAGGCCCCAATACAACAATGTTCCAACCTTATTGCCTCCACCACCTACCTAACCACAACTCCTGCACTCTGCTCCACCTAAGAAACCCCAAATGCCTTCCCATCCAAATCCGAACCCAAACAATAGGCAAGCTCAACAAGTATGCAGTGGAGAGATATCATACCCAACTTATGCTGTAGAAATCCAGGAGATCAACCTAAGATCTGGTAGAATTATCCCAGGCAACCAACTTCCCTCTGCACATCGGGAGGTTAAGGAAAAAAGAGAGGAAAGAAACCTTAAAGTAAATCCACCCTTTCTTGAGAGATTAACCCAACCACTTGTTGTGCCCTACAACAACCCCCCATTTCATATCCTTACTATTCCAAAACCATAATATGAAATGGGTCCCATTTTAATTTTTTTTTTTTAAATTGGTATCAATTTAAGTTCTATTCTAAAAGGCCCAAAGAAATGAAAGAAAACATCACCAAAAGGCCTCTCCAATAAACCAATCAAAAAACCTTAACGTAAAACGATTTATCTTTTGTCATTACGATAAAGCGATCGCATATCGCGATGACAAAGGGAACACAACTTAGGGACATTTTGATTTCCACCAATGCAAAATCGCTATCGGGTATCGGTGAAACATAAAGTAACACAATTAAGAACCCCTTGCTCCGATGCGATGCGATATCGACAATCGGCGATAATGGAAAACGTAAATAAGCTCCCTCTTGCCCCGATGCGATGTGATATCGCTATCGGCGATCGGCAATTGACCATGCACACATTCTTAACCACCCCACTCGCTACTCCCAACGCGATGCGATATCGCTATCAGCAATTGGGGATTCCAAATGGAACCAAAACAATGACTTAGGATTTTCCCAACGCCCGATTGCGAAAAGGGCAAAAGCGTAGTTTTCAAAGTAAAATCATAAAGGCAGTTTAATACGATTTATTCGTAATTAAGGAAATATCTTTCGAAAAGATGCTCATCCCCATTCAACCGCCAAATCGCCCAAGGCATGCTTCAAATAAATCATTCGGCCATTAACCGAAGCGACTGGTATTAATGAGATTGACAAGCCTTAACGACCATTTAATGAAAACAACAAGCTTGCGATCTATTCACAGATTTGACCTGAAGCCGTCTTAAGTCGATCGATCACCATGAATTTATCAAGATATATATATACCTCAGTCTATTTGATTCATGTTATTATTTCATGTTATTACGCCTATCTTTCTCTCTGTGCAGAATTCTTCCGCAGAGACAGATTTGAGTGGAATGGGAAAGAAGTCCAAAAAGACTACAATGCCTTCCTCTTCGCCAGTCGCAGGGCAATCTGTTGTTGATCCAGGCAATAAAAAGAAAGGGCTTATATTAGATACTACGTGCCTGGGACTTACTAGAGCCACTTGGCAAGGAACATATAACTTGATTGAAGCCGAAGAGCCGAGGGTGATGGGAATACAAGTCTCATGCGATAGTACTAGCAAATCTGAGGCTAATCTAAAAGACTTGGCCAATTCCTTTCTTCACAGAATAGCGGCCCGGGAGCAAATTCTCCCATACACAGATGTGGTAAGGTGGGCAATTCAAGAGATCCCAATTACCGACAGAATGTTCAGCACTGCAGATGGGAGGATTTTTGGTTCTTTTCGAGCCGAAGATCTAAGGCAAATGTATCATTTTCTGGCAGAAGAGAAAAAGCATAACACAACATTCCTGGAGAAGTTCCGAGAAGAAAATGAGACCGAGTCCAAACCAATTCGAGGCTGGAGACAAAATCCAGCAAAGCACAAGCACGAATCCTCGGGTAAGTACTCAGTCGACTCTCTATGTTCTCCTTACTGCTATGCTGGGATTATGATGTGTAGACTATGGGGATTACATGACTCCACCAATTTTACCATAGAAATGGTCCCCTTAATGGAGGCGGCATGTAGTGGCGAGATAGTGGATTGGGCGGATATATTATCCGATAAGTTAGCCAAGGCCATTCTTAATTTCAGATTTAATTCTCGCGTCACAGAAAGGTTCATTCCGCCATTTTACTACAGTGCCTATGTGTTGGATGTTTTATGTTTTAATTATGAATTTCCTGTGCTCGGATGGAGGTGGACGTCGCAAGACCCCACACCCATCCACATATATCATCAAAAGTTGTGGAAGACCAACTACAAACACCACCTGTATCAAATCTGCAACGGTTTCATGTTGCCGATTTATTACTCCATTTTTGATAAGCCTGCCCCAAAGATTTCTGAACAAGCAGGGGTGGATTTAACTGTTGTAGCAAGTTGGTTTGGAGAAGAGAAATTCACCTACATTAGATTTTTTGGCAGTCAGGCCAAACCCCATGTGCTTCCACTATACATCGCTGATAAGTTACTTGCCAGGGAAGTAGCTTATCAAATCAATGTCGATGGGGTTACTCAGACCCTGAAAAAAGAAAAAAAGCATGCCTGGCCCTCCTTTCCCCTGCAAATTGGTATTTACACTCTGCATGATATCAAACATGTAGAGAAGGAAGATGGGAAGATAAATTCGCTGACTCTAGCCACTCTGCTAAGCAGGCAATACGATCCAAGGAAAATCGCTTACAATGCGCTCGACCAGGCCAAATTGGCCAAGTTCGAGCACAAAGAAGATAGATTTGAGGATTTGTTTGCATCGGCCGAGTCGCTATATCAAGTTAAATCGCTTGCCATAAATGAATACAACGATGAGGGGCTAGCCGAATTTAACTGAATTAGAGAACAAAGGTTGCAAACTCTGCCTCTAGACCTGTTAGCGACTACTCCAACGACGACAATATCAAGCGAGCCTGAGCAGCAAAGTAATACGCAACCTCCTACTACATCAAAGCAGCAGGAGGAAGTGCATAATCAAAGGCAGGAAGAAACTCAGGAAAATGTGCAGTGACAGGATGAAACCCAGGCGAAAACTCAAGAAGAGGGCAGCTCGAAAGTCAATGATGATACACAAATTGATCTGAATTTGCTCCAGCAATGGCAGCAATTCAACTGAATCATCGGCAACCTAGAGTGCTCAAAAGATGATGAGGTTTCTAAAGAGGGCAACACACAGGAAGCGACATCAAAACAGGTTTCGGGTGAAACCAGCGACCCACCCAAATCAAAGGAAACAGAAATAATTCCTAAGGATCCATCGGGCGAAATCATTTTGCAAATAGAAGAGATTCCCCCTTTGGATGTATTCTACAGCCCTAAGCATAAAGTTGTTGTAAAGCGACAGAGGAAGAGGAGAATGGCTGATCAACCTTCTTTATTCCCTGAATTAACAGTAACGGGCAATGTTGTGTGGAAAGAAGAATTTGATCCCTCCGATGACTTAACAAAGCTATCGCAATACGCTGGAGCATATTCGACGGCGACCATTGATAATGCATCAGAGGTGAGCAGTCTATTAAAAGCGAAAGATCAAGACATCTTTTCGCTACAGGCTCAATTATCGGAAGTGCAGCAGAAGGCAGAGCAAGCGGAGCAGGAATTGCAAGTGCAGCAGCAAAACAATTATTAGCTAACTAAGAAATTACAAGAGGAGAAACAGAGGATTGACGAGAGTGCAATCCAAAAGCAAAAGGAGTTGTCGGCAGCATTGGCGCAATTAAAAATATCAACTAAGGGAATGATAAAATATAAAGATGAGAAAATCGCTCAATTATCAACTCAAATTGAGCAAATGAAAAGGCTCCCTCAGGTAGATGAGTTTAAAGCAGAGGCGCTTCAATTAAATAAAGCATTGATAAATCAGGTTAAGCTCCTATGTCAGCAAATTACCCAGGCAGAACCATTGTGCGAGTTAGTAGCATCCATAAGTGAAAAGGTAGAAAAGGCAAGGACAGATTTGGATTAGGCCGAAGAAACACTGACAAATTTTCTGGAATGGCAAGATTCCGATCAGGGCCAGGCAACTAACCTACCAAGAATTCTTGAATCGCACAAGGAAATATTATTCATAGAATGGCAATCACAGTTAGTGAAAGTAGAAAGAGCTATTTTTAGATGCAAGGCAACCACTGGTAATTTGGTTGAATTAGTAAATAATACACTTTATTTGTCTAACATGATTTCCCAATGTACTCCAGGCCAATTAATAGCAACAAAGATGTTGGAGCATTCATGCTACCCAGAGCTAGAGAAAAATGGAAGGTTAATCGCGGGGATCAACAGTTTAACATGGGATGCCTATTGGTTCTTCTTAGTGAAGCCGTACAGCCAAAGAGCCGCCTTAAAATGCCTCACAAATGCTTTTGGGTATATCATACCCGATATTCAAGATGCCACCTTTGCTGCCCAACTCAGCTTGCACCTCAACAGACCGCCAGAAGTGGAGCCGATGCTTGCGATAAGCTAGCTCAGGTTTAAAGGCAAGCAGCCCGAGTCATGATTCACATCGCCAACTGCCAGATTGCCCCAAGGAGATAGATAGCATTTACTGATGCCAATTTAGTAGGATTTTGTTTCATAGATTTTTCTAGCTTAGTAGTATTTATAGACCCTTTCATGAATTTAGAAAGGGTCGTAAAGTTTTGTATATGACTTAAACCCTGAAGTTGCACTATTGTACTTGAGGGATATTCTTTTATGAAACTGGACCAATTATTCTGAATTTAATGAGGAAGGTTTTTATGCAAATGTGCACTACTGT
>APFE031569678.1:0-29679 GCA_000404065.3 Pinus taeda
TTCTGGCTGCCTTCTTTCTCGAACTGATCTTCTCATAGCCGGAGTTTGTGGCTCTTCATCTTCTGATTCCTCGTTTGCTACAGAGTCTGCTTCTTCCTCCTTTAGTTCAAACTCTATCTTCACAGGTTCCTTTGGTTGGACTTCATGTTTAATAACATCTTTCACCTCTCTGAACACCACATCTCGGCTGTACACAACCTTCTTTGTTACTGGGTTCCAAAGTTTATAACCCTTTAAACCATCCTATACCCAATAAAGATGCACTTTTCAGATTTACTATCCAACTTGGTTCGTTTCTCCTTTGGAACATGTACATATGCATCACATCCAAATACCCTTAGATGTGAAAGAGAGGGTTTCTTTCCAGTCCATACTTCTTGTGGAGTCTTATCCTCCAACGCTGATGAAGGTGACCTGTTGACCAAGTAACATGCAGTATCCACCACCTCTACCCAGAATTCTGTCCTAACCCGGCACCATTGAGCATGCTTCTTGCCCTTTCCATCAACGTCTTGTTCATTCTTTCTGTGACTCCATTTTGCTGAGGTGTATATGGAGTAGTCTTCTGCCGTGCTATACCACACTTCTTACAAATTCTTCAAATTCCTTGTTGCATAATTCTCCACCATTATCTGTCCTCAGTACCTTTATCTTCTTCTCTGTCTGATTTTCCACCAGAGCCTTAAATTCTTTAAACCTGTCAAAGACTTCAGATTCTTCTTAAGGAAATATATCCATGTATTCCTTGAGAAGTCATCTATAAATGATACATAGTACACAGACTTACCCAGTGATGGACCTTCAAGGTCCAAACACATCACTTGGCACAAGCTCTAATATTTGTTTCGTCCTCTTACCACCAGAGGGGAAACTCACCCGATTCTGCTTCCCATATACACAATTTTCACAGAAATCAAAATCCAGAGAGCTATTACTCATACCTTCTACCATACCTTTACCATGAAGTATGCGAAGGCCCTTCTCTCCAATATGTCCAAGCCTTTGATGCCACAGCATGGTCTTCTCTCCAGAGACCACTAGATTTTCTGCTCCATTTTCAGGAACCATAGAACTATTGCACCCATCAACAACAGTGCTAACTTGCAGCTTGTACAGAGTTCCAATCCGAACTCCCCGCATCAATATCAGTGCTCCTTGAACCATCTTGCAGGTATCCTTCTCGAACACTGTCTTTACACCTGCATCATCCAACTTGCTTACAGAAATCAGATTTCTGGCCAACGCAGGAATATGCAGAACACCCGGAAGGGTTCTAACCCTCCACCTTGCAACTTTCAACTTTACTTTTCCACAACCAATTATTCTAGCCTTCCTATCATCTCCTAAGAAGACATCACCACCATCATATTTCTCATACTCGCAGAACCACTCTCTATGGGGAGTGAAGTGAAAGGATGCACCTGAGTCAATCAACCATGCCTCAGGATCTACATGTGTACTTGAAGAAGCCAAGTACACATCCCCACCTTCATCTGAGGTGGTTTTCGCCTCTGCAGAAGGAGCATCATCAGATCCCTTTCCTTTATCAGGAGCTTTAGATTTACACTCCCTTCTGAATTGCCCTTCCTTTCTGCATTTCCAGCACACACCTTTATAGGTTTTCCTGGAGATTTAGATCTCCCTCTAGATTTAGATCTCCCACTCGATGACTTATTTTTGTTTCTATTCTGGGACCATCCTTGTACAGAAAAGGCATCACCATTCTGGTTGTCCATATTTTTTCGTCTCATATCCTCTATGAGCAAGGCTGAGAGTATTTCATCAAACTGCAAAGTAGTTGCATTGCTACCTATTGCAGTAACCAGACTATCCCACGAATCTGGTAGAGAACACAACAAACTGATGCACTTATCTTCAGTTCAAATTTTAATATCAGCAGATGATAACTGACTTACCACAATATTAAATGCATTCAGATGCTCCATCACTGAGTCTCCATATTTCATCCTCAGGTTATACAGATTTTTCCACAGGAATAGTTTATTCACCAAAGACTTAGATTGGTACAGAGTCCCTAACTTGTCCCACAGAGCCTTCGTCGTAGCTTCCCCTGATACATTCAAAAATACTAAATCTAAGACACACAATCTTATTGTTCTCTTTGCCTTCCCATCCAAATTATTCCATTCTTCATCGATCACTCCCGTTGGTTTAGTTCCTGGATCTACCGCGATCCACTGATCTTTATCCACCAACAGATCCTCCATCTCGAGTTTCCACAACTCAAAACTCTGACCATTGAACTTCTGAATCTCTATCTTTTCACTGCTCGCCATCTTCTTTCACCACCAGAATTGATCTCACAGATCTCCCACTGAAAAAGGGTCTACCATAAGCCCGAGCGAAACCCCTCAGCAACAAAGGAGTCCCCTTGAAGCTAAAACAACTCAGATACCAAATGTATGTTTTAACCCCATACAGAAATTACCCGCATATGAATTCTAAATCATAGGAAAAATAAAAATGCGAGAGCATAACACATAAAACACATATACATAGAGATTTCCCACTGCATCCCAAAACCAAGACTACCAGCTTGATTTTTCATTATATTCCTTTCAATGTTACAATACATATTTATACATGCCGAAGTATCCAATACCATTGACTGAAAAACCATCGCATCCAAAACCATGGATTGAAAACCATAGGTAGGTTTGCCCAATATAATATAGGGTCCAAAAAAAAATTTCCCGGGGTGCTACCTCGGACCCCGTAGAGGGGGGCTACCCGCCCCCCTCAAACCCCACGGATAGGGGGGGCTGCCGCCCCCCTGTGACTCCCCCGCTACACAATCGGCGCAACAAACAGGGCGCTCTGCCCCCCCCTTTAACCCCCCGGTTCACTACATAGGCTAGTCGTGGAAAGAATATAACACAACCCAACAATATGGTAAAGCTAAGAGGTGGATTTCTCTTCATTGGGCCTAGTAGTCCCAGGATGCGATGTAGGGTAAAGCATGGAGAGTGGGCCTTGGTGTAGGGCCTAGTGATTCCTAGATCATATTGTGGATTACGGTAAAGCCTGAGAGACTGGGAGGCACTAAAATTCCTCACGATGTATCTAGAGAACTCCAATAGCATCCATGCTTATTTGGTTCTTTTGGCTTGAGTCCCACATTCATGCTTCGAATATGGCACACGGGTGATTGGCTGAAAAGAGATTTGGCTTAGCCAATATATGGTTAAGTGGAACATAGTAGTCCCATCCTTGGTTGGTTTCTACATTCATTAGTGAGAAATTCATTCCCTTCATTTTTCATGTGTAAATGTATTGGTTTATATGTGGATTATATGATTGATGTATTCATGTCATTTCTATTATTATGCTACTAGTTATGAGAATGTAATTTGACAGTGATGATGTATCGATCCACACATGTTTATATTTTTAAACAAATAGAAAATTTATCTATGATGTAACAGATGTTAATGCAGAAAATGATATAAGGGAACAATGATTCTTAGCGATTTCTTGATGAGTATGAGACACCTATGCTTAAATATATTGTTTACACATGTAGATTGCATTGATGCCAAGTGTTTGGTAGAATTTTAGTCCTTTTTGGGATGGTCAGGTCTAGTCCTAGAGTTAGTTTTTGGTATATTAGTCTTGTCATCATGTGTTTAATGGATTCCATAAGTTACAACAAGTTATGCGTAGTGGCCAAAATTATGGGCTTGAAAAGTGCCCTAAATCCTGCTGACTATGGCACAAGACTACCTGAAAGAGTCCATGAATGTAGGCATGCAGGCTCGTGGGAGCATGCAGAGCTCTCTAGATTCTGGCATGCCCATAACATGGGAGTGTCCATAGGAACCCAGGGGCATGATACTTGTGTGGTTGGGATGGCTCCTGGGAGTGTTGTTGTTGATGTGGGAGGTATGCATGATGTGTTTCCATGGATTCCACTTCCTTAAG
Source organism: Pinus taeda (assembly GCA_000404065.3). Taxonomy (NCBI): domain Eukaryota; kingdom Viridiplantae; phylum Streptophyta; class Pinopsida; order Pinales; family Pinaceae; genus Pinus; species Pinus taeda. Next base: position 3,943 of record APFE031569678.1, read on the forward strand.
GTCACCTAGGGTTTGAATCATATCATAGTAGGCTATTGTTACATGTTCACCCTATTTGGTTGGTTACTTGGGTGGATGTGGGAGGAGGGTTTTATAGAGTGGTATGAGAGTGGATTATGCTCTCTTTGGGTCATATATGATACAATATAGTGGTATCATACCATGGTTCACCGCTTAGACTGGATGGGTGATGTGTCGGTCATGCATTCATGTCAGTTTCATATGTGTTGCTTATGCTTGTCGTCCATGTACATGTTGCATTTACATTGTGTTGATCATGGTTGTAGTGATGTCGCCATGTGAAGGTTGAGGGCACTGTTGTGGGATGTGTCATCATGAGTGTATGGTTTTATATGCATTTCTTATGAATTTATGGTAGGTTAGACATGCATTATGAGGCCATTGTATGCAATTAGGTGATCATGATGTTGGTTTTTATGATGATGATGTGTTGGCTGAGATAGAGAAACAGATGTAGATCATTAAAGTGAAGTTTCAACACTAGAACTTGGGGTAAGAGAAGATCATCATACATGTATTGTATATTTGGCATGAAGGTATGTTAATTAATGTATTTTTATATGAATTAGGGTTATATACATTAGGTTTATGCATATGTCTATTCATGTTATGGTTACATACATGATAGATGCTAGTCGATTAGTGTAGTCATATGCACGTGTCACATAGTCATGAGTGGTAGTAACATGTGGTTGTATACATTTATCTTGTTGTTTTATGTTATATAACTTGATCATTATGTCATATGTTGTTGATGAGTATGTTATAGGTTAAATTGTTGATGTTATGTGATAGTTAGCTTGATGAGTAGGTTATATGTTTTTTATGAGCATGATATATAACTTGTTGTTGTTATATGCTAGTAACTTGATGATTAAGGTTATTACATTAAGATCTTGATGCTATATCTATCATGGTAAATTGGATTGTGCTATGCAGATTGTTAGGGTTATGGAATTCAGTTATGATTCAAGTTATTTGTGACATTGTGTTGTACTAATCTAGATTGATCGTACATATGTGATTGCTATGCATAAATGAAAAAATTTTATGAGTTTATGATGTGAGCATGTTAGCTAGTGAATATTATGGATATCATCACCTTATTTATTTTTGAGTTGATATATCATGAAGTTATATCATGCTAATCTGGATTGATTGAGGAGACAAGATAACCTCCTCAGAGATACATTAAGGTAGGAGCTTGATTATCTCATTTACTTTGTGCTTGAATGTTTGATTGTGTCATTTATTTGGTGTTTGAGTGTTTGAAGTCTATTATGTCATCTAGTTTATTTATCTAACATGGTATGTTTTCAATTTGTTTGAATTTTTTATTTATTGCATGATATGAGTATGTGTTTGCATAAAGAAATGATCTTGTTTTAAGATGATTGTACTAACACGTATGTGTATAGACAATTGATATGTACTTAGGTGTAGTAGGTGATACTTGTAGCATTATGTTTAATGACTATGAGTTCACTATGGATTATGACGTGATCGTTAGCCTTGGTAAAGGTTGATTTAAAATTGATAGATATGATTGTCTTGATATTTGGAACATGTGGTTGACATGTCTAAATAGTTGCTGGAAACATGCTTGGTATTAGTGTGACAAGGTAACAATTGATGTGTTTATATAACTAAAAATTGGGTGATGTGATAGTACATAGTAAGCCTCGATTGCGACAAGGTAAAAAGGTAAAAGAAAGGAATTAGGAAAGAATTCCTTTGGCTATGTTTGGAAACCATAATCATACATGAAGTCTTCTTAACCCTAAATTTTTCTAACATTATGTGGATATGTGGTATATTTGTGGACATGTATTTGACAGGAATAACAACTAGTTCTAGTTATGGCTAGGTTTGTCAAAGGAGTGGAATCCCTTGAGAGATGGTGATGATGCGTTCAATTGCAAGCAAGGTGCTTGGAACAACAAGGTAAGGTAACTAGTGTATTGTTATATTTATTTATGTGCTGACAATTATGTGTTTATGGCAATATGATGCAAGGGATTGCATGACAAAGAGAATTCCATGAGATTCTAAAGAAGGCTAAGGTTGAGATTTCATTTGGAAGCATTGGGAACCTTGGGATTGAGTCACAATGTTTGTGGCTAGTCTTTTGTTTTTGATCTTTTGTGATTTTTTGTGCTTGATTGCGGATTTTTTTATGTCTTGGGTATGACCATACCTCTTTCTTTGCGGTGTCATATTGTTATTGATTTTCATGGTTTTTTTTTTGTTTGTTTCTTGTCTTTCCTTTTATGTTTTTAGAGTCTTGGGAATTGGTTTGGAAAGATGGAATTTAATGGGGTTCAGGGAGAACTGAATGAAACCTAGTAGGTATTGTAAGCTCTAAATGAAACTCAGTGCATAAGTAAGGGAAGTTGAGGGTAAGAATATGAAGGGCGGTTGGATTGGTTAGGTCAATTAGTGTAAATGGATAGTGGCAATATAATCATGAGAGAAGTAATAGGAAAGGTGAAGTAAATGAATTTGAGACATTAAATGCCTTGGTTATGTTGGGAACAATTGTTCTCAATGTTGTGCATGGTGTGTAGAAATAAAGGGAGTTCTCTTAACCTTAACCTTATGCTATTTGGTAATTATGTTATGATCATGATTACGTTGACATTTATATATGTATACATGTATGTATGTATGTATGTATGTATGTCGTTGTTGACAGGGTTGTCATAGATCATTGTTGTTTAATGCTAATATTTATATGTATATATGTGTGCATGTATGTCATTGTCTGATAGGATTATGATTTTTTTATGCCAATGTTTATGTATATCTATGTATGTATCCATGTATCTATGTCACTATTTGACAGGGTCATCTCGGATCATTCTTGTGGAGCATTGATTGCTTATGCAGGTGAAGGGCATGAAGAGGTTCTTGGTCTAACGAGGAATCAATTGGGAAGAGTAGCCCTAACAAATCTATGGGTTTAGTATCATGTGGATATGGACTGATATTATGCTATTATAGTATGCTTATGTTATGGACAGGCTAGGCTGAGGGATACATCAGCTGAATGAAAGCTGTGTAGTCTATGACATGTTGGGACAAGAATTGATAAGAAACTGGAAGAAAGGTTTCTTGGTCGAGACAGTGTGGTTTTGGATGTGTGGTACTATTGTTGTGCATATGTTGTATATGTTGTACATGTTGGATCTGTCATGTTATATGCATGGAGTGTCATGTATATATAGTGTGTGTACATGTTGTTTATGAAATGTTATCTACAGGGTGGTACAAATAGTGTTGTGTAAATATTCCATATGTAGTGTTAGGTACAGATGATGTTATTTACATGTTGAGTATGCGGTGTTGTGTACATATTGTACTATGCGCATGATGGATATATGACGTTGTGTGCATATGATGTTGTGCACATGTTGGATATGTAGTGCTAGGTATAGATGATGTTATTTACACATTGTATATAAAGTGTTATGTACATATGGTCTTGTGTACATGTTTTACATATGGTACTATGTACATATGGTGTTTTGTGCATGACTATGCATGTGGAGTCATGTACATGTTGTACATATAGTGTTGTGTGTAGGTGGTGTTGTATACATGTCATTCATATGGTGTTTCATACATGTGGTGTCGTGTACATGTTGTGCATGTGGTATTGTGCACCCCTTGTACAAGTGGTGTGATGTACATGTGGCGTTGTGTACATGTTGTGCAGGTGGTGCCGTGTACATGTGATGTTGTGTACACATTGTGCAGGTGGTGCTATGTATAGGTGGTATGGTGTACCTATTATACATGTGGTACTCATGCACATAGGGTATTATGTGCATGTCATACATGTTGTGTTGTGTAGATGGTGTGCTACGTATGTGCATTGTGTATGTTGTGTTGTATTAATTGTGTTATATGTTGTGTATGTAGATGTATGTATTGTACATCATGTGTAGGTGTATGTATTGTGTTGTTTTGTAAACTAGATGTAGGAGTATGTATTGCGTTGTGTTTTACACTAACTGTAGGTGTATGTGTTGTATGTCAAGTGTAGGTGCATGTACTGTGTGGTGTTGTATGCCATGTGTGGTTGTATGTGTGTGATGCATGCGCTGTGTATTTGCACATCATTGAGGAGATGAAACTAGGTTTTTGTCACATGTAGTAGACGATCCACAATGTGTATGGAATAACCACAAAGGTAGAAGCCAAGGATTGATTAAAGGATAAGTATCAATATTTTGTTTCAGTTTCATTATACATGTGATTTATGATTTTGAGCTAATTTGATGTGATATGTTTATTCATGATGATTTGATCAAATAGTTAGTTTGACTTATTGTGGGAGGAAGTAAATAGGATTGCAAGTGTACCTTATTGAAAAGCTACCAATGAGGTATGATGTGAATTTATTTCAATCTATTTTAAATCTAATGGAATTTATGTGATTGGTATGAGAAGCACGAAAAACATCGGTTGGGTGGTTGAAACTAATAACAAGCATTAGCAACAACAACCAACAAAATTAGAACATACAACATTATGTTGGTAAAGAACTTCAAGAGTAGGGCCATTATGGGACACTAACACCCAATAGTGTCCATTTATTTCCATGAGAATTATATGACTGGTATGATGGTTTTGACATAGGTATATGCCTTGGTTGTTTGAAATTTAGATGAGAGGAATCCTTATCAAGGGATAGATTTCTTGGGATAAGGGATGTGGGGGAACTCGGAAGGTGAGTGACTGCATGGAAGGGGGTGACTGGATTTCCCAAGGGACTATGTAATAGAGAAGGGAATGCTAGTGATGGATTTGTTTTGGTCATTAGCATTTCCAAATGGAATGAAATTCACATTAGGAGTGTGCCATGGAACAATGAGATGGCAAATGTTTACGGAGAGGACAACTGGTGCAGGACTATAGTGCTAAACATTAGATGAAGATTTTACCTTGCAGTTGATTTTGGACTTCTTGGGAAGGAGTTGAATCCTATTATTACTTTTGGGGTGGAGGTGTGAGCCTCTGGATTCCCTTCTTGCACATGTAGGCATCATATCGTTTTATTTGTTGGTTGAGAAAATGTGCATATTTGTACATGTGTATATTACTATAAATAGTATATCAAGCTGGATTTATAAAGCTCAATGGACAGTATGATTATTTGTTGGGTGAAGAAAATGTGTATGTGTGTATATGTGGTTATTATTGTAAATTTCGTAATGAGCTATGTTATAAACTTCTAGTAAACTATATGTTTTTCATGTTTTAGCAGATGGTCATTGTAAATACTGCAACGAGCTATGTTATAAAGCTCCATGGGAAGTATGTTTTGTTTTTAGTATCCTTGTTGGTAATAGGTGTCACCGAACACCGAGGATGGTGTTCCCCTAAGTGGGAGGGTTATGTAACAGCCCTAGTTAAAATTCCATGTAAAATATATAATACTACAATCATGGGACACATATTGCAAGATCAGAGGTGGGAAAAACATCCTAGTGGTTGTTCATTTTGGTTATTATGGCTAAGGAAATTGGAGAAGGAAATGGCAAAGGCTTTGGGAAGGCATGAGGAAATTATTGGAATTTATTTATGAAAATAACGGAAATTAGGAGAAAAGGAAGGTGAAAGGTCACAAGTTTCATGTGAGGAGGAAATTGAAGGAAACTAACTAAAAATGAAGAAAATAGAGGCGTAATTGATAAAAAGACTTTTGAGGATCAGTTGGAAAGATTGGTTAGTTTAGTTTTGGAGCTCTCTCATTTTTCTGTCTCTCTCTCCCTCACTCTTGGAAACTTCGAATGTTATTGGAGTGCTTGGAATTAGATAAGGAAAGGAAAAATAAGGCAAGATGAAGGAAGGAGCAAGCAACGAAGAGCAGGATCAAGTAGCTACAACAATATTCTTTATAGGTATTGATTTCCATGTGTCATTTCCTTGTTAGATTAGGCATGCATGGTACTGCATGTGGTTCTTTTCTATCATGGCATGGGTTTTTCTAGGGGTGATAATGTTTTCAACCTAGGCTTTCCATTTCTAGATAGCCAGGATGAGATGGGTTCTCATACTTTGGTTGAGCTAGATTGCTGAATGGATTTGAAGTTGAGTGACATGGATCTCCAAAATGATAAACACATGGCCTAATGGTCCCTGAACCAAACTGTGGATCACGATATAGCCACTGACTTAGTAACTCTTGAATCAAACTGTGGGTTGTGGTAAAGCCAAGATTGTGTGCCTCGATAGGCCTAAGAATCCTTGCTAGTGAATGGTAGGATATACAATAAAGCGAAGAGGCAGACTGCTCTCCATTGGGGCTCATATTCTCAGGATGGGATGTGCACTAAAACCTAGATAGTGATCGATAAAGTCTAAGAGATTAGAAGGCACTAAATTCCTGACAATGTAGGTGGCAATCTCTGTTAGCATCCATGCTTGTTTGGTTTTGTTGGTTTGAGTCCCACATTCATGCTTGGGATATGACATGGGGGAGATTGGATGAAGAAATATTTGGCTCAACTAATCTATGGTCTGGTGGAACATGGTAGTCCCATCCTGGGTTGGATTCTACATTCATTAATGAGAAATTAATTCCCTTGGCTTTTCATGTCTAAATGTATTGGTTTATATGAGGATTCTATGGCTGATGTATTCATGGTATTTCTATTATTATTGTGTTGGTTATGGCCATGTAATCTGACAATGATGATGTATCGCTCTCCTGATGTTTCTATTTGTAAATGAATAATCAATGTAATGACCTAATAGATGATAATGCAACAAATGTGATCCAGGTGGATATTGGTGACCACCCACCTAATCCACATGGACCCTCACCATTGTTTCTTACTATTTTCTAGTTTCCTTAATTGTAGCACAATATACTATTTTTGGCAGTTTTCCAGATCTTGAACCGCTAGAGCCATTTTGAGGCCCTAAACAACTTTTTTTGGGAAAAATTCTATTGGTGATTTCTAGGGTAATTCTCTCGACATATTTATTCATCATAGAGATGTTTCCAATGAGGTAGCATACGTGTTTGATGGAGATAAATGACCAACTTATGACCTCGGGAAGTTGGCTACCTAACTAACCCCAATGGGGCCCATAAACTCTTAGGTGTTACATCTCCTTGGGTTAGGGTTTTGATTGTTTAGGGTTTTATCTTATTGTTAAATAATAAAAAGGCCCCTGAGCCTCATTGTAACTCAGTTTAGAGGCATGTAGCAGCCACATCTCTTCTTAGAGATAAGCTACCATTGCCTGGGCTATCTTATTTCCATTCTATTTGTAAGCATAGTTCAATATTTTTCTATTAATGAAATGAATTGTTTTTTGTTTCATCTCTATGTTTACGATTATATCTATAAGTTGTAGCATTCCTGTTTATGTTTTGATCAATGGTCTCAAAGAAGTCTACTCTTTCTCTATTTTCCTTTACCTGTCCCCAATGAGGTCAGGCTAGAAGGAGTAAGGGCTCGATCTGGTTGACCCATTGCAAGATCAACCTCGCCAAACCGATGACCTCCCCTGGTGGAAGAAAAGAAATATGAGGCTCAGAAGATCCTTTCAAAATGTTTCTCTAGGAATCCCTCAAGTGACAGAGGGATGCGATGATGGATAACTTTGCCTAGATCCTAAGACGGCTACCCACATTCAATGCATCTTCATCCAACAATCACTTTGGAGGTGCTACTCCTTTTAAGGTACAAGTTAACTTTGGTATTCCATGTTTGAAGGATTGATAGATATAGATGTCATAAATAAAAGGTTAAATATGTTATAATGATATTTTTTAGTTCATGAATTTTCCAATCGAGAAAAGATTACTTTTTCACTTCTCAAAGCTGCCCACATGTTAAGGACTGGTGGGAAACCTACTGTAAAGAAAAGGACAAGAGTGAACCCTAATTATTTTCTATCGTACCCACTTGGAATTCTTTCTGAGATGCCATCAAGGAATGATATTACCCTATGAGGAGATATGAAGATAAATACATAAAGTGGACCCTGCTACGACAAGGAAGGGACCAAGATGTGGCAGAGTTCACAAATACTTTCCATACCCTTCACATGAAGTTGGGTATTAAGGATATTGAGAGACATTTTGTGCTCAAGTACGCGCGGCTGTCTACATAGGTACATTGAGGATGAGATGGAGTTTTTAGACATCTCCTCGCTCGACACGATGTATTGGTACACTGTAAAGATTGAACATAATTTTAATCAGGAGAAGTGGGACTTCGGATATGTGAATCCAAATCAAGGAAAAAGCACACCTAATCAATAGAACAAAGGACCAAGCCAAGGCGAGGCTACTCGGGATAACCCACCGAAGCCACAGGCAAAGAAAAACACCACGAAGATGAAGAAGGACACTGGATAATGGTGTGAGTTCCGTAACAACTCCACTCATAATGCAATTCACTGTTGGGTCAAGTAGTCACTAGTGGCCGAGTTGAAGGCTTCTGAATCAGATGTAGGTTCTAACTCTGAATCAGAACCTGATAGGTGAACTAACAAAGGGAAACAAAACATTGATGCGAAGCCTAGTGCCACTATGGCAATGACAAAGATCCAGAAAATTGATCCTTAAGATCCAAAGGACGGGGAACACCTCTTACACTCACAGATGTGGGTGAAGCATTCTCCATTTTAGTTCACTATCTATAGCAAGAGCCAAAAGAACCTCATTTCAGTGGAGGTTGGGAATCAATTGGGCCTAAATACTACAAGACATCCACAGTTATACACCATCAGGTGGATTCACTAAGGATGAGATCTTCGGGTCAGCCAATAGTGTCGCCTTCCCTACAACATCAAGCCCTTCATAAATGAGGTATTGTGTGACATTGCTCCTCTTGAAGTTTATGATGTATTATTTGAACAACTATATTTGCTGAAGTGACATACTATATACAACTTTTGACCTCATTCTGTGATTATTACTTTCACTAATAAGTTGTACGTGATACGGGAGGTAGCCTAACCTACCGCCATATCTTTCATCAATGAAAAGAAATTTAGTAAGATCATTTCCTAGACTAGGGAATTTTTTTTTCTTATTATTCACCCCAAAGGAAAGAAGAAGGTTGTGGCCACGAATTCCAGGTAGGGCTCATCTACACAACAGTAGCAGATGGACAAGGTCGTGGAGGAGTACATAGATATTTTTGCCTCACCCATAGGGGTACCTCTACACTGTCAGGTCAAGCACTCCACCGATCTCACCTCAGGCACACCGCTACCCAATGGAATGATCTATCGATGCTCTGCTATGGAGAACGATGAGATCAAGAGGTAGATTCAGGAACTACTATAGAAAGAGCACATCAGGCCAAGCTCATCACCCTGTGGGAGCCCGATTGTATTGGTACATAACAGGGATGGAACCCGAAGGCTTTGTATTGACTATTGGGCACTAAACAAGATCACTGTCCAGAATAGGTACCCAATCCCATGAATTGATGACATTCTGGACCATCTAGAGGGGGGAAAATATTCCAGCAAGATTGACTTGAAGCGAGTTTATCAAAAGATGTCTATTGAACCCTCCGATGTGTGGAAGACTACCTCCAAATCAAAGGAGGGCCTTTTCAAATTGTTGGGTTATGTTATATTCTTTCCACAACTAACCTACATAGTGAATCGGAGGGTTAGAGGGGGCGTGGAGCCCCCGTTTGCTGTGCTGATTGTGAAATGGGGAGGTTACACGGGGGTGGCAGCCCCCCTTGTTCAGGGGGTTTGAGGGGGGTGGGTAGCCCCACTCTACGGGGTCAGGGGTAGCACCCCAGGAATTTTATTTTTTTTGGACCCTATATTAGGTTGGACAGACCTACCTATGGTTTTCAGTCCATGGTTTTGGACGTGATGTTTTTCAGTCCATGATTTTGGACGTGATGGTTTTCGCTCCATGGTATTGGATGCTTTGGCATGTATAAATATGTATTGTAATATTTAAAGGAATATAATGAAAAATCAAGCTGGTAGTCCTGGTTTTGGGATCCAGGGGAAAATCTCTATGTAAATGTGTTTATGTGTTATGCTCTTGCATTGTTTATTCTCTATGTTTTAGAAATTGTATACAGGTAATTTCTGTATGAGGTTCAAACCTAAATTTGGTATCATAGCTTTTTTGGCTTCAAGGGGAAGCCTCTGTTACTGAGGGGTTTCACTCAGTCCTATGGTAGACCTTGCTCAGTGGGAGATCTACGGGATCGATTCTGGTGGTGAAAGAAGATGGCGAGTAGTGGAAAGATAGAGATCAATAAATTTAATGGTCAGAGTTTTGAGTTATGGAAACTCAATATGGAGGATCTATTGGTGGATAAAGATCAGGGGATCATGGTAGATCTAGGTACTAAACCAATGGGAGTGTTCGATGAAGAATGGAAGAAGTTGGATCGGAAGGCAAAGAGCACAATAAAATTATGTGTCTCAGATTCAATATTGGTAAATGTATCAAGGGAATCTACAGCGAAGGCTTTGTGGGACACGTTAGGGACTTTGTAGCAATCTAAGTCTATGGTGAATAAACTGTTCCTATAGAAAAAATTGTATATCCTAAGGATGAAAGATGGAGACTCGGTGACAGAGCATCTGAATGCATTTAATACTATGGTAATTCAGTTATAATATGTTGATATTAAAATTTCATATGAAAATAAGCGCATCATTTTGTTGTGTTCTCTACCAGATTCGTGGGATAGTCTAGTTATTGCAATAGGTAGCGATGCAACTACCTTGTAGTTTTATGAAATAGTCTTATCCTTGCTAACAAAGGAGATGAGACGGAAAAATATGGGGAGCCATAATGGTGATGCCTTGTCTGTATGAGGATGGTCCTAGAATAGAAATAAGAATAAGTCATCGAGTGGGAGATCTAAATCTAGAGGGAGATCTAAATTTCCAGGAAAACCTGTAAAGGTGGTGTGCTGGAAATGTGAAAAGAAAGGGCACTACAAAAGGGACTGTAAATCTAAAGCTCCTGACAAAGGAAAGGGATTTGATGATTCTTCTTATATAGAGGTGAAAACCACCTCATATGAAGGTGGGGATGTGTACTAGGCTTCTTCAAGTACACATGTAGATCATGAGGCATGGTTGATTGACTCAGGTGCATCCTTTCACTTCACTCCCCATAGAGAGTAGTTCAGCAAGTATGATAAATACGATGGTGGTGATGTCTTCTCAGGGGATGATAGGAGGGCTAGAATCATTGGTTGTGGAAAAGTAAAGTTGAAGTTGCAAGGTGGAAGGGTTAGAACACTTCTGGGTGTTCTGCATATTCCTGCATTAGCCAGAAATCTGATTTCTATAAGAAAGTTGGAAGATGCAGGCATAAAAACAGTGTTTTAGAAGGATACATGCAAGATGGTTCGAGGAGCACTCGTATTGATGTAGGGAGTTTGGACTAGAACTATGTACAAACTACAAGGTAGCACTATTGTTGATGGGTGCAACTATTCTGTGGTTCCTGAAAGTGGAAAAGAAAATCTAGTGGTCTCTCGAGAGAAGACCATGATGTGGCATCAAAGGCTTGGACATATTGGAGAGAAGGGCCTTCAAATACTTCATGGTAAAGGTATGGTAGAAGGTATGAGTAATAGATCTCTGGATTTTGATTTTTGTGAAAATTGTGTATATGGGATGTAGTATCGAGTGAGTTTCCCCTTTGGTGGTAAGAGGGAAAAACATATATTAAAGCTTGTGCACAGTCATGTATTTGGACCTGTGAAGGTTCCATCATTGAGTAATTCTGTGTACTATCTATCATTTATAGATGATTTCACAAGGAATACATGGATATATTTCCTTAAGAAGAAATCTAAAGTCTTTGACAGGTTTATAGAATTTAAGGCTCTGGTGGAAAACTAGACAGAGAAGAAGATAAAGGTGCCAAAGACAGATAACGGTGGAGAGTTTTGAAGTAAGGAATTTGAAGAATTTTGTAAGAAGTGTGGTATAGCATGACAAAATACTACTCCATATACACCTCAGCAAAATGGAGTTGCAGAAAGAATGAATAAGACCTTGATTGAAAGGGAAAAAAGCATGCTCAGTGGTCCCAGGTTAGGACAGGAATTCTAGGCTGAGGTAGTGGAGACAACATGTTACCTGGTCAACAGATCACCTTCATCAGCATTGGAGGATAAGACTCCACAAGAGCTATGGACTGGTAAGAAACCCTCTTTTCCACATCTGAGGGTATTTGGATGTGATGAATATGTACATGCTCCAAAGGAGGAACAAACCAAGCTGTATAGTAAATATGAAAAGTTCATCTTTATTGGGTATAAGGAAGGTTTAGACGGTTATAAGCTTTGGAACCCATTAACAAGGAAGGTTGTGTACAACCGAGATGTGGTGCTCAGAGAGGTGAAAGATGTTATTAAACATGAAGTCTAACAAAGGAACCTAAGAAGATAGGGTTTGACCTAAAGGAGGAAGAATCAGACTCTACAACAAAGGAGGAATTAGAAGATGAAGAGCCACAAAATCCAGGTGTAAGAAGATAAATTCAAGAAAGAAGGCAGCTAGAAAGTTATAGTCCATTTTCTTTTTGTTCAAATTTTTCTTTATCTATTATTGATGATGATCCTAAAACTGTGAAGGAAGTAGAGGATTCACATGATGGAAAACTCTGGAAAGAGGCCATGGTTGATGAAATGGAATCTTTGCACAAAAATGAGGCTTGGGATCTGGTGGAGTTTTCGGCTGGAAGGAAACCCACTGGCAGCCAATGGGCGTTCAAGAAGAAGACAAATGCAGAAGGAAAGGTGGAGAAATACAAATCTCGGTTGGTAGCGAAAGGTTATTCCTAGGTGTCGGCAATTGATTTTGGTGATATTTTTTCTCCTGTTGCCAAGGTAACTTCTGTTAGATTACTTTTATCTATTTTTGTTGCTTTTGATTTTGAGGTAGAATAGATGGATTTGAAGACAACATTTCTTCATGGGGATCTAGAAGACAAGATCTACATGAAGCAACCTGAAGGATTTGTGGTGAAGGGTAAGAAAGAACTGGTATGCAAGTTAAAGAAGTCTCTGTATAGGTTAAAACAATCACCAAGGATGTGGTATCAGAAATTTGATAGATTTATACGGGGAAATGGCTTCACCAAAAGTAAAGCAGATCATTGTGTGTTTTTAAATTAATTGGTGGCATTGTTAGTTATCTGGTCTTGTGTGTGGATGATATGTTGCTTGTTGGAAATGGAAAAGAAATTATCTAGGATTTGAAGACCTAATTGTCCTCCAAATTCGACATGAAAGATCTTGGTGCTGCAAATTATATTTTGGGCATGGAAATTAAAAGAGATTAGGCAAAGAGGAAGCTCTAGTTAAACGAAAGGAAGTATGTCGAGACAATACTATAGAGGTTTAATATGCAGGATAGTAAATTGGTGAAGGTTCCTATTCTTGTAGGTGTAAAGTTACCTATTGAACGGTGTCCCAAGGCATAAGAAGGGGAAGAGGATATGTCCCATGTTCCATATTCAAGTGCAATCGGTAGCCTAATGTATGCAATGGTCTATACTAGACCGTACATTGCACATGCAGTGGGAGTATTAAGTAGGTTTATGTCAAAACTAGGGAAGGAGCATTGGACAACAATGAAGCGAGTTTTCAGGTATTTGTATGGCACTAGTGATTATGGTTTGTGCTACCAAGGAAGAACAAGATTGGACAAAGTTTTGGATATCCATGGCTTTCTTGATGCAGACTGGGCTAGACATTTGGAATAGAGAAGATCTACAAGTGCGTATGTGTTTAACCTATTTGGAGGTGTAGTAAGTTCAATGAGTAAGAAACAATCTATAGTGGAAGTATCAACTACAGAGACAGAATACATGGTAGTCACTCATGCAAGTAAGGAAGCAGTTTCATTGTAAAGATTATGTTCAAGTATGGGGTTAGTACAAGGAGCTATAAGGATAGACTGTGACAAACAAAGTGAAATTTTCTTGGCAAAGAACCCTACTTATCATTCAAAGACAAAGCACATTGACGTTCAGTATCACTTTGTGAGGGATATGATAGAAGACAAAAAGGTGTTGCTGGTAAAGGTGGACACTTTGAAGAATATTGCAAATGCATTGACAAAATCTCTGAGCTCTGAGAATTTCTCCAGGTGTAGAGAAACAATGGGCATTTCACAGCTAGAAAAATGACTCAGCTTTCTTGTGGCCCCCTGTGGAAAGAAAACAACAAGTGGGAGAATGTTGGGTTGTGTTATATTATTTCCACGACTAACCAATGTAGTGAACCAGGCATTTAGAGGGGGCCAGAGGCCCCCCTTTGTTGCGTCGATTACATAGTGGGTCTGCCCCCCCTTTGTTCCGTCGATTACATAGTGAGAGGGTCATAGGGGGGTTTGATGGGGCCGGGTAGCCCCCCTCTACAGGGTCTAGGGTAGTGCCTCGAGAATTTTTTTTTGTAGACCCTATATTAGGTTGGGTGGACCTACCTATGGTTTTCGATCCATAGTTTTCGACGTGATGGTTTTCGGTCCATGGTTTTGGATGCGATGGTTGTCGGTCCATGGTATTGGATGCTTCACCATGTATAAATATGTATTGTAACATTGAAAGGAATATAATGAAAAATCAAGCTGGTAGTCCCAGTTTTGGGATCTAGGGGAAAATATCTGTGTATATGTGCTTTATGCGTTATGCTCTCGAATTGTTTACTTTTTGTGTTTTAGAATTCATATGCAGGTAATTTCTATACGGGGTTCAAAACTACATTTGGTAGGGTTATGGGCCCACCACACTTGTACATGATACCTGAGGCAGCCCAACCTACCGCCATCTCTTTGATCAATGTAAAGAAATGTAGTAAGATCATTTCCTAGACTAGGAAATTTGTTTTTCTTATTATTCACCCTGAAGGAAAGAAGAAGGTTGTGGCCACGACTTCTAGGGAGGGCTCCTCTACACAACAACAACAGATGGACAAGGTCATGGAGGAGTACATGGATATTTTTTCCTCACCCATAGGGGTACCTCTACACTGTCAGGTCAAGCACTCCATTTATCTAACCTCGGGCACACCACTACCCAATGGATTGCTCTATCGATGCTCTATTATGGAGAATGATGAGAGAAAGAGATAGATTCAGGAACTAATATAGAAAGAGCACATCATGCCAAGCTCATCAACCTATGGGAGCCATATTGTATTGGTACAGAATAAGAATGGAACTTGAAGGCTTTTTATTGACTATTGGGTGCTAAACAAGATCAATGTCTAGAATAGGTACCAAATCCCGTGAATTGATGACCTTCTGGACCATCTCAAGGGGGGAAAATATTTCAGCAAGATTGACTTGAAGCGAGGTTATCACCAGATGCCTATCAAACCCTTTGATGTGTGGATGACTACCTTCAAATCAAAGGAGGGCCTTTTTGAATGGTGGATCATGTCATTCAGATTGATGAACACCCCTGCAACATTCATGAGACTGATGGACAACATATTGCGACCCTTCACCAATGCATTCGTGGTGGTGTATTTAGATGACATCTTGATCTTCATCCAGACTTGGGAAGAGCACCTCCACCATATTTGGCAGGTCATTGAAACCCTTCGAAAAAACAAGCTATGTGCTAACTTGGAGATATGCACCTATGGCCTAACCTAGTTTCAATATTTGGGGTACATCATTGATGAGAAGGGTGTACATGTCAACCCATCCAAGATACAAGTCATTCGGGATTGGCCAGCCCCAACCACTCGAAGACAGCTCTGCAAACTCTTGAGTCTTGCAAATTTCTACCATATGTTCATGCTAGGGTTCTATCATATCACTTCGAATTTAAGTCAATTCACCAAGTGCAGAGAAAAATAAAGGTTCTTTTGGTTGGAAACCCAAGAGTAAGCATTCTCCCAGTTGAAGAATCACCTCTATTTTGCATCACTTCTCACATTACCAGACCTGCAATAACCATTTGAGATTGAGATAGATGCCTCTAACTATGCTATTGGTGTAGTTATTACTCAGCAAGGGCATCAAGTGACTTACCACAGTGAGACACTTTTAGACACAGTATGAAATTACCCAAATTACGACAAAGAAATGTATTCCATTGTGCATGCCTCCTGTCAATCGAAGCATTACATTCTGTGGAAGGAAATGACCATCCACATAGACCACCGACCTCTACAGTTCATACAGACACAACAAAAGTTGCAGAATGATCACCATCAGAAATGGTCCACCTATCTACAATAGTTCCATTTGAACATTAAGTATAAGAAGGGCAACACCAATAATGTCATTGATTTCCTCATCTGACCAGTAGTCATGGTGATAATCACTGCGCTCAACTCCTATGGGCATGAGACATTAGGGTCATTGCATCTTTACAAGAGAGATCCAGAATTCGGAAACATATACTAGACACTCCTGGAAGGGAAGCAAGTTCCAAATTTTCACCTTTAGGATGCACTGTTATGCCACATGGGACACATCTGTGTTCCTCAAATGAGCATGCCAAGATGATTTTGGAGGTGCACTGCATTCGAGTCACTGGACATTTCAGAGTAGAGAAAAAATGGTAGTATTGGAGAAGTATTTTTATTGTCCAAAACTTGATCAAGATGGTGGGAAGTACATTAGATCCTGCACTGCCTATGCCATTTCAAAATAAAACATCAAGAAGAAAGGTATGCATAGTCCTCTACCTACTCCTGTTTAGCCTTGGGAATAACTCTCCATGGATTATATATCGGGCGTTCCTTCTACTAAGCATGAAACTGATTTCGTTTTCGTGGTCATCGACAGATTCTCTAAGATGGCCATCATGGTGGCCTAGAAGAAGAGCATCACAACAAAGGCAACTACTAAGCTCTTATTTGAGTGAGTGTGGGTACACTTTAGGATCCAACAATCCATTATCTTAGATCAAGACAAAGATTACCTAATGCATTTTGGTCAAGTCCCTAGTTGATGGTGGATACAAAACTTACCAACTCAACAACTTTCCATCCCCAAACTGATGGCCAAACGGAGGTTTTCAACATAATGATTGTACACATTTTCTGCATGTACAACTCAAAGAATCCCTGGACATGGGATGAAAGTCTCCCCTATGTCCAACACAGCTACAACAAAGCTCTCCACAGCTCAAGAGGCCACAGCCCCTTTCAGGTAGGGTTGGGATTTCAGCCATTATGCCCCATTGATGTGGCCATACCATTTGCAACCACTTAAGTAGATTAGGCTAATGTGTAGTCTGAAGCTGGAAGGGCTAATAGCTCTATTAAGTGCATTCAATACATCCTCCAATATGTCCATGATATATTTGACAGATCTGCAGAAGTTCTAGGTGGGCGACAATGTTTGGCTACACTTGTAAAGGGAGCACCTTGCTCGACCCCACCGCAAGCTTCACCCACTCCAATATGGGCCACACACCATAAACAAGGTTGTCAGTGAAAATACCTTCAATCTCAACATACTAGTGTTTCTTGGTTTGCATCGAGTGCTCAATGTATATCGCCTTTGGCCATACTTTCCACCATTGTTGGACACACCTCACATTGCAGAATAACTCATACCAACATAGCTCAACCCGAACTGCATGGAATAGGCCACAACTAATCATATCATGGAAACACATATCAAGAACACTAGGCAACAGAGGATACAACTATATCGAGTTGCCAAAGCACACCAACTCCTTGACCAAGGAAAATGTTTCACCAAGGACCAAGTTAAGTAGAATTTTCCTCATATTATGGAGGAAATCAATGCAATCAGGGCCATTGCTTCCTAAGGAGGGAGGATTGATCCAAGTGGATATGTGTAGCCACTCACCTATTCCACTTGCCCTCACCATTGTTTCTTTCAATTTTTTAGTTTCCTTAATTGTAGCACAGTTTACTATTTTTGACAGTTTTTTGGGTCTTGAACATCCGGAGCTGTTTTGAGGCCCTAAATACGTTCTTTTTGGAAAAATTCCTTTATTGAAAAGAGTCACATTGTTAGCTCTAGTCCTGAAAGATATCTTTCCAACAAGATATCATACACATAAAACAAAGATAATGTGACCAAGTTATGACCCCGGGAAGTTGGCTTCCCAACTGACCACAATGGGGCACATAAACTTTAGGTGTTACATCTCCTCGAGTTAGGGTTTTGGCTGTTTAGGGTTTTCTCTTATTATTCAATAATTAAAAGGCCCTTGAGCCTCATTGTAACTCATTTTAGAGGCATGTAGCTGCCACATATCTTCTCAGAGATAAGCTACCATTGCCCGAGCTATCTTATTTCCATTATGTTTGTAAGCATAGTTCAATATTTTTCTATTAATGAAATGAAGTATTTTTTTGCTACATCTTTGTGTTTATGATTATATATGTAAGTTGTAGCATTCCTGTTTAAGTTCAGATCAAAATGATATAAGGGAACAATGGTTCTTAGCAATTCTCAGATAAGTATGAGATGCCTATGCTTAAATATGTTGTTTACACCTATAGATTGCATTGATGCCAAGTGTTTGACAGAATGCCAATCCCCGTTGGTGTTACCGGGAATAATGTCCACCCGGAGCTGCTATTCCCACTAACACTGGTAGCTATCGTAGAAACAAACAAGTAAAGACTACTTTCGTTTTCCTTGATGAAAATAGATAAGATTGGAACAAAGGACACCAACCTTAGTCTTGCACTTGGTTCCTTACTTGATTCCTCTCCTTCCTGATAGATCTTTGTCGCTTCTTCTTTGCCTAGCCAGCTTCAAAGAGCACCTATGGAATCAAAGCAACATACTACTATCGAAGAAAAGAGATCTATATTCATAAATAACACAGGACCACATATGTATTAACCATACAAATGCATATACATTCAAACATACAAGAATATGGAGGAAAACTTGAATAGCTTTATTAATATCAAGGAAAACAAGAGGATTACAACCAATTGTTTTGACCCAACATCATCCTCCAGCAAGAAAGCCCTTCTTCACCTCAAGTAAAGCTTAGATCACCCAACGTTATGAAGTTTCACCAGAAAACCAACATCCTTCTCTATAAGATACAAGATTCCAGCCTCCGGATCTCTGTGATCAGGGATCCATATATAGATGATTGTAGGGGGTGAGTCATCTTCTAGGGTCTCGATTAGTGTCCTCTCTCTGATAGTTCTTGATTCCACTTGGATACTGATGATCTCTTACTCATCCCTAGTCAAAAACAAAGAGGCAAGTGTCAGAGGGGAAGCTTCTGGAAGATTTCATGATCTTCCACCTCGCAAACTGTCTCTACCATTTGTCTATTCTTTCCCATCGCACCCTACAGAGGGGCCATTCAGTATGCATCGCACCCTTTACACTGGGAAGGTGATATGCATCGCACCCTCTGCACTGGGTATTCAATGTGGTCCAGTTTTGACCATTTCTGAGCAGTTTTTAGTGGAGAACTTCTAGGAGATGATGTAATCAGCTGACCTTGTTCCTTTAGGCAGTGAAGAAACACTTTTAGGGTCTTAGGAGCCCTCAGTTTATGGACATTTATGATTGGGGTTGCATTGCCCAAAAATGTCTATAACAGTTGCCCCCTAAAGCATGAGGTCGTTAATCTTTTGATGTCAGGTGAAATGCTTTACCATGAGGATCCAAAGTTTTTTCGAGCTCGGAGGCAACCTATAATAAGATACAATACAATACATTATCTTCATAACATTTTTCATGATCTAGCTGAGGCGGTCATTCCCATGCTCAGCTTTATAAATTCATTTTCATGTACATAGGACAGACAATCGTCTGTGTAGCAGACTGATGATTCAGACTCATCATCCTTTAATTTGGATGATCATATGTTTGGCAATGATGTACATTTGATGTCTTTATATTCCTTAATATATCGCAGCCTAGATGGATGAAACTAGATCCGGGGTCTTCAAAACTCATTCAATCTTCACTCGAAGTACAAGTCGATCGATGTGAAAAATGTTCTGGAGTCGAACATGGAAAGACATCGCTTGATTACCAGCCAATGATGTAAGCTTTAACAGGCACAAGAGGAATCACCAATAATGACAATGACCATCAAGGTACTATAGTACAATTCATGCGGTGTGAAAAAGGACTTGGCGTCGAACACCACGCAAAATCTCTTGGTCGAAGGCCATTAATGTAAACCTATCGTCGAAAGTGAGAAACTTGCCATTGAGGCATGCAAGCTTCAAAGTACTGAAAGGGTTGTTCCTAAGTCAGCTTCTTAGATAATGAGCTTATGTCGACAAGAAGTGACCCATCGTAGGATGGCCTTAATGAATCCTACATCTATGACATGGAATGAAGAAAATGATTTTGGAGGTGAAAATGATCTGATGATATAGGGTTTAGGGTGGAGGTCATGAAAAGAATGGAGCATGAATGTATTGCAGTGGGTGAGACACGGGTGAATTATCTGAATGACTTCTCTTGAACATATCGGCAACACTGACGATGGATTGGTAGCATTAACCCCAAAGATGGATGGTGTGACGAACCAATGGTGATATGAGTAGTGAACAGAAAAACCCAACCCAGCTCAGATGCGGAGAGAAAGTGTCATGTTCAAGAGCGACTTGCTACCAATAAAAATTTTTCAAGTTTTCTTCCCAATTTTCCCCAGTCATTGCTGACCAATTCCTCTTTATTTTTGTCAAGCTTAAGGAGGATAACATATGCTTGTTCTATAATCCACCCTTCGGGCGAACCTATCGCTATATTTTAATGAGCATAGCGACAGTGAAACTCGTTCTCGTCCATTTGGACGAGTTTGTCGCTATTCGATTTTAACGAGTTTAACGACAAATATAACTTAGCCCTTTTCAATTTTAGAGAGCCTGAAAGGGACAAAAAGGAAACTCCAAAGATTCTTTTTCGTCATATAATCCCTTACGTCCGAAAAAGCATAAAATAATACAAAAGGGATGAATGCTCGGTAGTTTTAACGAGCCGAACAAGACAAGCACTCGATCTTTTTGTGTAATAACCCCTCAAGTCCAAAAAGATTAAAATATAGAGGGATAGTACTTCCGATGACTTTAACGAGCCAGAGAGGCTAATCGTTCCGCAATATTTTCATATTTTACGAGTCAGTTGAAAAGAGCTTAAAGGAGACTCATTTTTCGAGGAACGAGTGATGATTTCGGGTAGCAGCTGATTCTAGGTAAGGTTTGGAATTTTCCAATCATGGCAGTGTCACAAGGATGGCTAATAGAATCACTCTTCGTAGATGTTCCTCGAAAGGGTAAACAATCAGATGGAGGTGAATGATCGGCTAAAAAACTGAGTGGAGGTCGTGATGAGAACACGGCCAAGGCTCAAAAGCTGATGATAATGCATTCACAATGGTTATTTACAAGAAAATTGGTTCATTTTTTAATGAGCTTAAACTCTGGGGGAAACATTTGCTCATTGCTTATGTTTATTTTTTACGAGCTTGAATTTTGCGTTAAAACTGCTCATGGTGGGTTTATTTTTAAACGAGCTTGAACCCTACAGTAACACTACTCGCCAGTCATATAATAAGGATGTCTCATCTAGGATGCCATTTTTTATGGGGCTTGCACCTTTTGAAGCTTTGCCCCGGATCCTTTCTTTATGCAAGCTAGGAAACAACCAGCCTTACGAGTTTAAACAGTTAGAGGACCTACAAATTTAAAAAATAAATGGTCGCTCTTCTCTTGCATGCGGAAAGGTTTGCATGCCCCTAGGTATAGCGAAAAATTCCCAGGTTACCATATTCAAGCTTTCCATCCATGTCGCAGATAAAATGCTTCCTTGGCGATGTCTACCGAAATAGACAAAGGTGAGCGGCATAGTCACCTCCACTCACATAACTTTGACGAGGGAATATTATTCCGGTTTAATCCCATTTTCCTAGATGGACGGGTGTGTCAAACTAGTCATATATCCTCCACGAAAACTTAGTCTATACCCAAGGTTTTCCTGCTGAAACAGGCGAGGGTGAATGCCCCCTCGGTTTCAGTCATATCCTCCTGAATCACTCGCGCTCATCAGGTCGACGGATTGGAGATCGATGAGACATTCCTTGTGTGAAAATACCATTTAAGGATGGCATTTGACTATTTTCTATGTGTGAACCGGGGAAGGAAAGCTGGTCTACAAGCTTGACCATTTTGTCTTCATGCGGAAAACACATTACTCTAAAGAGTGAGGAGACGGCCACTCCCATGCAATAAATATAGTCACACCAAAGGAGTAGATTATAATCCAGGGGTCCTTGGATTACCATCACATTCATGTGAACGGTTTTCCTTCTCAAAGTAATGGGCACATTTGGAAGGATCCCTAATGGTTGACTGGGTCCTTTGTCAAAGCGTGTCAGATTTCTCATTTTAGGCGAAAGCGATGGTGAACCAAGCACTTTCCAAGCAGTTGAGGAAAGGATACTCACAGAAACCCCTTCATCTATGATGGTACCAGCCATGACCATTCTATAAGCTTGTACAATGATTCGGAATGGTACACTAGCTGGTAAACAGGGTCTACCTAGTAGATTCCAGTCAAAGGAAACGAGTAGGTTACTTGGAGGTGGGACCGAATAGATGGCCGGATATGACTCTGATGAACTTCCTTCCTGCGGTAAAGGAATGGGTAGACTACCCCCAAGTTCATCGGAGTCTGTGTTTACGAGAATAATTTGAACGGTGTCGTTCTCTTTCTCTTTAGTGACGATATCATTCGAAGATGAACATTCTGAAGGCAAGACTGGGTCAACTACCACCTCGACCTTTTAACTTTCGTCTGGTATGGATTCAGAGGGTTCATTTTCAACAATAGACATTTTGGCCGACCATAATGGTGTGCCAGCCAGATTTTCAACCAGTGGTGGACTTGACAAGAGTTTCTTATATCCAGGAGGGATCTGTAGCTGTGAAGCAAGATGGTCATCCAAAACTCTTTTAGCTTCATCTAGGAAGGGACAACGGTGGACGGCGTGATCGCCTTCACACAATTTACAAGGAAATTTGCAATTCCTTTTCTGTCTAGAGACTTCGGTTTCACTGGTTGATGGTGTGCTTTCAACATGATCATTAGAGGTTGACGACACCGGATTGTGCAAACGAGGAGACTAGTCCCTTAAGATCCGAGGGATGCAAGGACAATCTCGGTGATAATGGTCTCCTTTGCAAATGACACATGGAGATTTTGGTTTAGATGGTGCAGTGTGAGGATTTTTGCTAGACGACGCATGGTTGCCCCCTTTCTTCTTCTTTTCTTTTTTCTCTTTCTACTTATTCTTCTTCTCAGTTACTTGATCTTTAGCTTTACCAATTTTATCAAGCAAAGAGGAAGGAGGAGAGGGAGAAATAGACGAAGTAGAAGGTGGAGGGTAACTCTAGTATCATCTAGTCGCTGACTTGACTGTTCAGGAATTATGGTATTCTGAATGACAGAGGTAGAGAAGAGCCATATGGGCAAACCAATCGTTAACCATAGAAGTGACAATGTGGCCGTATGGGGTGCACCAACATCTCCTCAAGAGGAGAAAGTACTAGGATTTCCTCCAAGGGGAAATCCTTGGTTGGTAGACTCCGTTTTTCTCAACCTAAAGACCAACGAGGGAACTTGTGATGTTATTCCAATTAAAATAAATTTTAGATGCTTTCACACAACTTGTTTTTTCAATTTTTGAAGAGTCGAGAAAAAACAAAAGATGACTCTAGTCACCTTTGATTTTTAATGAGCTTGAAGTGACAAGTGCTCAGATGGACCTTTTCCTTTAAGGAGTTTGAAAAGGAATGAAAGAGAATTATGTGGAAATCTAGGTAGAGGGGATTACCAAACCAATCGCAAAATTGCAGAATACTTTTACAGTACGACAGTCAATCTTCCTGAATACTGTGTTCAGTGCATTGCGATTGATAGGGTGACAGACACGGCTTCCTAAGGATAAAGGATGTAGTCTATTATGGTCTCGCAATATATACTCAATGGTACGTGGGAGCACAAGTCCGTACTGGCACTTTCCGTCTCAGAGTGGAGGACTCACCCAACCAACAATGAAAGCAACAGTTACCAGGTTTTACGACGCCGGAATACGTCTCTAGCCTAGACCTCTAGATGTTATGTGTTAGGTTCCAAAGCGTTTCTAGATTCATTAAATTTATTTTATAGTTGATCTTGTTTAAAAATTTTCCTTTCAGGTTCACCACGTGATGTGTATACAATTCCTAAAATGCAGTCTAAGATGATAAACAACTGTTTAATCTTATTTTGGCAATGAAAATCCTAGCTACTAAGGAAAGAAAGTTGAGAGTCTTTCAACAAAGAGCACAGAGCACACACTAAATGCACTGTCCTAAATCAAACCAAGAAGTCTAAATGCAAGTGCACATGCATGTATTTGTTTTCAGCCTTCTTAATGTATAAATGATGATAAGAAAGCTAAGTGTAAATCTGAATTATTTTCAAAGCGACAATACTTAACAAATTTCTTTTCAAAATGAAGTGAAGATAAGGGGGACACTTTGCGATTTCGAAATGAAAACTATTTTTCGACACTTTAAAAACTACTAATTCAAATCATATACAACAGTAACAGTACAGTTGACTATCAAGAACAATGGGATTCTCTTCTATAACTAAAAATGACACTTACGACACTTTCATATTAAGAAATGATAGTTCGACTACGCTACTTCTTTGCAAAAGAGAACTGGAAATGGTGCACAATACATAAAAACACTTACAGTTCTTTGCACAATAGAGGCAGAATGATGGAAGAGAAGGGGGTTTTCATAGAGATATACTGACCACAGACAGCAAAACTCCTGAATAGGACTGAAAATAGTGAAGAAAAACCAAAGTTTGAAGGTAAAGTTAACCTTCCCTGATCATCGCACCTGTCACACAGGGAATCCAATATGCAGTGCACCTAAAACACACGGGAAGTGCGATGCATATAGATTGCCTTGAAGGGAGGGTGCGATGGTACCAGTATGAGACTTTTAACCAGTTTTTGCTCACAATTTGCAATTCAGTTCAGGGATTTAGGCCGAGTAAGTGATGTTTAGTAAATGTAAATCACAGGGGTTGATCTAAGGAGGTTACTAGATCCACCACTTAGGGCAATTAGACCATTTACAGATCGATTTTTTAATTCATAAACAAAACCTGGAGATAGACTAAAGCATCATTGATCTACTTTGCATTTGTATAACAAATGCAGTTCGAAGACTAGCTGGCTTGACTTCAGGCTCCGTCTGTAAGTTTATAAAACAAACAAAGATAGACTAACAAACAATCTATTCGCTCCCCAACGGAGTCGTCATTTTGTTACCGGGAATAATGTCCACTCGGAGCTGCTATTCCCACTAAGACTGGTAGCTATCTTAGAAACAAACAAGTAAAGACTACTTTCTTTTTCCTTTATGAAAATAGATAAGAGTGGAACAAAGGACAACAACCTTAGTCTTGCGCTTGGTTCCTTACTTGATTCCTCTCCTTCCTGATAGATCTTTGCCGCTTCTTCTTCGTTTGCCCAACTTCAAAGAGCACCTGTGGAATCAAAGCACCATACTACTACCGAAGAACAAAGATCTATATTCATAAATAACATAGGACCATATATGTATTAACCATACAAATGCATATACATTCAAACATACAAGAATATGGAGGAAAACTTGAATAGCTTTATTAATATCAAGAAAAGAAAGAGGATTACAACCAATTGTTCTAACCCAGCATCAT
>APFE031569678.1:29970-79968 GCA_000404065.3 Pinus taeda
ATCTATCTCTGTTCCTACGAGGCATGAAGCAAAAGGACTTCTTTTTGATTGCTTGTGTGTTTCTTTTCCTGTGCTCCTACAAAATGAAACAAATTGATTGCAAACTTGGAATTCTAATCTACACTTGCAGAATTGAAAGCTTAATCTATGAAAGCAGGAAAGACTAATCTATGAAAGCAGAATGGAAATGAAGCAAACTACTTAGCAGAAAGTGAGAGTAAGAAATTAGAAGAAAAGCAAAAATTACTAATACTCTGACGCTTCCCCAGCAATGGTGCCAAAAATATGGTGAGCTCCAGTATTGTAGCAATAATGCTACAACTCCTGAGGCTTCTTGTCTCTCATTTTATCAACCTGGTTGTTCGTACAAACTTGGAAGCGACGGTGCTATATGCACAAGTACTAGCTCTTGTTGCAACTGTCACTTGGTCAGCTAGCACAAGTCCGCTAGGGCTCAAGCCAACTTCTATAGGCTCACAGAAGAAGCTTTATCAATGATGGACGAAAGCTAGCTCAAAGGAGGCTAAGCTAATTGACAAAAATGAAAAGGTAAATCACAACATGTAACCCTAGGAAACCCTAATTTGACTAGTCTAATCTCTATAAAGCAATGAGGATGAGTAATACTTCTACCAATGCTGCTACTAAATCTAATAAGTGGAAATGCATGGATCTAAACTACTGACATTATAAAAGACATGTTTTTATACTTTTTCATTAAGTAGGTGGAGTGATTGTGATTTTTTACTTATTAGGGTTTGGTTGTGTAGATTGGATGGAGAAGGAAGGAAAGCGTGGGACAGGTTGGGGAGGCTAGGTGAGGTCCCTATGGACCCTTGGCATTCATCCACAGAGGTTTTCCACGTCCAGAAGCTCAGCAACCGCGTCAATGACCTCCTACAGGATGTCTGCAGGGGATTCTACAGGAAACTCAGGGTTTTCTACAAGATGTCTCTGAACTGCTACAGGATGGTCTACCGTGAAGGACTGAGGTGAGGGAAAGGTGATGGACGGGTAGGAAGGGATGTGAGAGATAGGGATCAGGCTGGTGATGGCTCAGGAGTGGAAGCATGAGATGGGAAACGGGTGTAGGGAGTGTGTTGGAGTGATGTATGTGAAAGGTCAAGGAATGAAGCTACGTGAGAAATAGGAGATGTTTAGGAAAAGGCAGAACACAGTGCAAGTCAAAGAAACGTGGTTGCATGCAAGGCCAAAACAGAAAGGATGGCAATGAAACGAGATGGAGAAGAGTGTAAATGAAACAAATGACCAAAACTGTTATCAAACCGGAAATGCATCAACCTACACTAAGTGTACCGTGATTTTATTGAACAGTGATCCAAAACGCAAAGAGAAATACGTATGGGACTGTGATGAAGAGATGTGTGGTTCGTGTAAATGACAAGGAAGCATCTAAATCCAAATCATAACTGTATCAACCAAATTCATGCGTGTTTTTGGTGGTCTGCTATGGACTGCACCTCAATCTTCAAACGAGATGGCAGTGAGCCTTAACAACCGTTTTTGCTGGAGCTCCAATGGATGTTATGTATCCTCTGCTATGCTAAGCAAGTGGAAGAATGGTATCATAAGCAAAAGCTATCTAACTCATAAGAAAATCGAATTACAAGACTACCATTCAAATTGCATGTGCAAATGAAACTTAAAGTGCAGGAAATGAAATAGAAACAATACTACAACAGAGGGGATCTATGGCTCTCAGGTTGGGCCCTAACCTGAGAGCTATAGTCTCCTAATGAAACTCAGGAATAGCTCACAATCTGTCTTCTTTATTCATAATTCAACGTCATGCCAAACTGGCTTATAGCAAAAGAAAACAAAACTGGACTGCTTCCAAAATTATATGATAACCCAAGAGATTCAACAACCTATCTAAGGCTAAGGCCTCCATATTTATACAAAACAATGATGATCCGCCAAGTAGCCTTGATTCTAGGAGCTCGGCTGTCCAACTGAAGTTTAACTGCGGATTTGTGAGGCAGTCAAACTGCTGTTCTGGTAGAACAGTTGATGATTGTTGTTCCTGTAGGACAGCTGGCTACTTCTGAGGCTCGGAGGGGAGATTGATTGGAGCTCGGAGTTCTCGGTGGGAATCACGAGGAATGCCCCAATACTGTGGACATCTCTCCACAAAATCAGCAGTGCCACCTTATGTCTCCTTATTCCTTTTGCGTTGTCTTTTGTTCCCCTTTTTCAATGCCAAAACCTGGAATCACAATGCATTAGTCACGTGGATAAAGTGTCTAACCTTCCTCCTACAAACAACATGAAATAACTAAGAAATGCATGCATAAGCAAATAAAGATGAATGGTTTGAGCAAGTAAAGTAGGCCAAAATGAGCCCGAATTGTACCAAAATTGGGCTCATCAGTAGCTTCCCTTGATACATTCAATAATAATGAATCTGAGACACACAATCGTATTGTACTCTTTGCCTTCCAATCCAACTTCTTCCATTCTTCATCAGACACTCCCATTGGTTTAGTACCTGGATCTACCACGATCCACTGATCTTTATCCACCATCAGATCCTCCATCTTGAGTTTCCACAGCTCAAAACTTTGACCATTAAATTTCTCGATCTCTATCTTTCCACTGCTCGCTATCTTCTTTCACCAATAGAATCAATCTCGCAAATCTCCCACTGAATAGGGTCTACCACAGGCCCAAGCAAAACCCCTTAGCTACAAAGGCATCCCCTTGAAGCCAAAACTACTGTGATACCAAATGTAGGTTTTAACCATGTACAGAAAATTACCTGCATACGGATTCTAAAACACAGAAAATAAACAATGCGAGAGCATAACACATAAAACACATATACACAAAGATTTTCCCCTGGGTCCCAAAACTAGGACTACCAGCTTGATTTTTCATTATATTCCTTTCAATGTTACAATACATATTTATACATGCTGAAGCATCCAATAGCATGAACCGAAAACCATCGCGCCAATACCATGGACCAAAAAACCATTGCATCCAAAAAACATGTGCGAAAATCATGCACAAAACCATAGGTGGGTCTGCCCAACCTAACATAGGTTCCAAAACCAAAATTTTCTGGGGCACTGCCTCGAACCACATAAAGTGGGGTTACAGGTATGCCTCAAACCCCATGTGACCCCCCCTCTAACCCCCCAGTTAACTACATGGGCTAGTTGTGGAAAGAATATAACACAACCCAATAAAGTCATCGCGAAGGGATGAACTGACATTAAATCCACAATTCACACTACAAGAATTTTATAAATGGGCAATTGACTTTGTCAGACCTATTCAGCCACCAGGAAAGAAGATGAGAGCACATTATATTATCATTGTGATACGGTACTAAACCAGATGGGCCGAGGCACAAGCTGTCAAGGATTGCAGCGCAAACACTACTGCGAAATTCATATTCGAGTTTATTCTATCAAGGTTTGGATGCTTGAAGCTTCTGATGAGTGACCGAGGTTCACACTTTTTGAACGAGACAATCACAACTTTAACAGAGGAATTTCAAATGTGCCATTAGAAGAGTACATCGTATCATCCCAAGGTGAATGGAACTTTCGAGGCTTTCAAAAAGATCTTGGAGAATTACCTCATAAAGGTCTGCAATGTTAATAGGAATTATTGGGATGTGTACATACTAGCAATTTTATGGACATATAGGATGACCTGTAAGAAATTGACAGGGAAAATACCATTCTAACTAGTTTATGGAAAATAAGTAGTGATGCCGATGGAATACATAGTGCCTACCCTAAGGATCACCACGGTAATCGAGATGTAAGATCACAACGTAATGGAGGAACGCCTAGCGCAATGACTTGCATTAGAGGAAGATCACTTTTTGGTTGGCTTTCATCAGCAAGTGCAGAAAGCCATAGAAAAAGAATGACATGATCGTCACATTAAGCAGCACAATTTCAAGAATGGTGATTTGGTCCTGATGTATGACTGATCCATATTTAAACAAGAACACAACAAATTACAGATATAACCATAAATATGAATATATAGTAGAAATAACACTTCACTTCATTAATATCAAATACTCAAATGTGCTTACAAACAAAATGGAAATAAGACTAGCTCAGGCGATGGTAGCTTATCTCTGAGAAGATATGTCGTAGCTACATGCCTCTGAATTGAGTTATAATGAGGCTCAAGGGCCTTTTTATTATTGAACAATAAGAGAAAACCCTAGGCAACCAAAACCCTAACCCGACTAGATGTAACACCAAGTGTTTATGGGCCCCATTAGGGTGAGTTGGACAACCAACTTCCTGGTGTCGCGACTTGGTCATATTATCTCCATTTGATGTGCATGATAACCCGTTGGTAATATTTCTCTGAGGACTACGATAGAAAAGACTATTTTAGACAGAAAATCAGAGGCAATATATTGCCAAAAAGGCGTTGTTTAGGGCCTCAAAACAACTCTGAATGTTTAGAACCTGAAAAACTATTAAAAATAGTAAAATTTTATACAATTAAGGAAACTAAAAAACTGAAAGAAACAATGGTGGGGGTCTAAGTGGAATTCGCAAGTGGCCAGCGATATCCACTTGGATCATTCCTCCCCCCTTAGGAATCAATGGTCCCCATTGCGTTGAGTTCTTCCATGAGATGAGGAAAATTCTGCTCAACTTGGTCCCTGGTGAGCCACTTGCCTTGGTGAAGGAGTTGTCCTTCTTTACCTACTCAATACGGTTGGATCTTCTGCTGGCATGTGTTCTTGACCTATGTTTCCATGATCCGATCAGTTGTGGCTTACTCCATGCAATCTGGATTTAACTCTGTAGGTGTGAGTTGTTCTGCAATGTCTGATGTGTCCAGCAATGGTGGTAAGTATGTTCGAAGGTGGTCCACATTGAACACTGGGTGCAGGCTAAAGAATGGGGAATGTTGAGCTTAAATGCATTATTTCCCACAACCTTGGTAATGGTGTAAGGACCATATCAGAGTGGTCTAAGTATATGATAGGCTTTGGTAAGACGTTCCTTCTACAAATGCAACCAAACTTTTTCACCCACCCAAAACTTGTGTGGCGCTCGATGTTGATCATGTCGTTGCTTATACTTAGCATTTGATTTCTCTAGAATGTCATGGACCTGCTGGAATGTTGGATGTGTTCAATGAATTTTTTTGCCTTATTGGCTTCTGATTGGACATGAGCCAAATCTGCCTGAGTATCTAGAAATGGCCTAGCCACATCAATGGGACATAGTGGTTGGAATCCCAAGCCCACCTAAAAAGGGTTGTGGTCAATCGAGTTGTGGAGAGCCTGGTTATAGTTGTGTTAGACATAGGAAAGGCTCTCATCCCATGTGCATGGATGCTTTGAGTTGTACATGCCTAGAATGTGTACAATCATCTTGTTGATGACCTCTGTCTAGCCATCAGTTTGGGGAGGGAAAGTTGTGGACTTAGTGAGGTTGGTGTCCAACATCGACTAGATACTAGACCGAAATGTACTAAGGAACCTGCTATCCTGATCTGAGATGACAGAATGTGGGATCCCAAAGTGTACCCACACTCATTCAAAGAAGAGTTTAGTAGTGGCTTCTACTATGATATTCTTCTTGCAGGTCGCTAGAATGGCCATCTTCGAGAATCTGTTGATGACCAAAAAAACATAGTCATTTTCATGCTCAGTAGAAGGAAGGCCTGACATGTAATCCATGGAGATGGATTCCCAAGGTTGACTAGGGGTAGGAAGCAGAGTATAGAGTCCTTTTTCCTTGATGGTCAGTTTGGCAATGGAGTAGGTGGTGCAAGATCTTATGTACTTGCCAATATCCTGTTGAAGGTTCGACCAATAGAAATATTTCTATAGTACTACCACTATTTTCTCAACCCTAAAATGCCAAAATACCTAACTGTAGTGTGCTTCCCAAATCATCTTGGCTCACTCACTTGAAGGAACACAAAGGTGTCCCAGGTGGCATAGCAGGGCATCCTGGAGGTGAAAATCTAGAACTTGCTGACCCTCCAAGAGAATTTGGTATGTGTGGCCGAACTTTGGGCCACTTTCGTAGAGAAGTGGCCAATTGGAAGTCTAGTGTTCACAAGAGTTGAACATGGTGGCTAATGCCATGATCGGTGGTCAGCTGAGGCGGTCTGCAACATTATTTGTGCTACCCTTATTATACTTAATATTCAAATGGAACTACTATAGGTATGTGGACCACTTTTGATGGTGATCATTTTGTAACTTCCTTTGCATCTGTATGAACTGCATGAGTTGGTGGACTGTGTGGATGATCGTTTCCTTCCCCAAAATGTAATGCTTCCATTGTCGAAAAGCCTTCACAATGGAATACGTCTCTTTTTCATAAGTGGGATACTTTTATATTGTGTCTGAAAGTGTCTCACTGTAATATGCCACTGGATGCCCTTGTTGAGTAAGGACTTCCCCAATAGCATAATCAGAGGCATTTGCCTCGATCTCAAATGGTTGTTGAAAGTCTGGTAAAGTGAGCATTGGTGTAGAGAAAAGGTGACATTTCAACTCTGTGAATGCCTTCTATTGAGATTCATACCAAAAGAATTTTTCTTTCACTCCTCCCTTGGTGACTTGACTCAAGCACCAAGTGATATGAGAGAATCCCAACATGAACCTACCATAGAAATTGGAAAGGCCCATAAAGTTACAGATCTCTATCAGAGTGGTTGGGGCTAGCCAATCCCAAATGACTTGGATCTTGGCTGGATCCACATGCACCCCTTGTTCATCAATAATGTATCCCAGATACTGAACCTTGGTCATGCCAAAAATGCATTCTCCAAACTGGCACACAGCTTGTGTTGCCACAGTGATTGGAGAGCCTGTCGGATGTGCTGGAGGTGCTCTTCCCAACTCTAGCTGAATCTCAGGATGTCATCCAAGTATACCACTACAAATGAGTTGGAAAATGGTTGTAAGATGTCATCCATCAGCCTCATGAAGCTTGCAGGAGCATTCATCAACCGAAAAGGCATAACTAACCATTCAAAAAGGCCCTCCTTGGCTTTGAAGGCAATCTTCCACACATCGAAGGGTTTAATTGGTACCTAGTGATAGTTGGACTTGAAGTCGATCTTGCTGAAATATGTTTTCCCCTTCAGTTGGTCTAGAAGGTCATCAATCCATGGGATCGAGTACCTATTCTAGATAGTCATCTTATTCAGCACCCAGTAGTCAATACAGAGTCTCCAAGTCCCATGCTTCTTACACAATTGGGCTCCCACAGGGTGATGAACTTAGACGGATGTGACCTTCCTACAATAGCTCCTAAATCTACCTCTTGATTTTTTCATTCTCCAGAATGAAGCACTGATATATTGGTCCATTGGGCAGTAGTGCACCTGGGGTCATATCGATGGAGTGCTTAACCTGGTAGTGTAGAAGCACACCTGTGGGGGAGGTGAAGATGTCTATGTCCTTCTTTAGCTTCGCAGAATTTTCTTTTCTTGTGGCTTTGATGGGTTTTCATGGGCTGCCTCGCCTTGGCTTTGTCTTTTTTTCTGCAGTTTGGGGGCACCTTTCCCTTGCTTCGTATTCGTAGATCCAAAGTCTCACTTCTTTTGTTTAAACTTTTGCTCAATCTTCACCACATATCGGTATGTCATGCTGAGCGAGGGGATGTCTAGGAATTCTGTCTCATCTTGGATGTACCTATGCAAGCAGTCGAGGTACTTGAGAACCAAATGCTTCTTAGAATCCTTGATACCCAACTTTGTGCGAAGGGTATGAAAAACATTGGTAAACTCTGGCACATCTTGGTCCCTTCCTTGTCCCAGCATTGTCCACTTTATGTATTTATCCTGATAGCTCCTGACAAGGTAGTATTGCTACTTGATAGCATCCTGGAATGACTTCCAAGTGGGTGTAGCTGAAAAAAGTGAGTTCGTACTTTCATCCTTCTGCTCACAATAGGTTTCCCACCAATCCTTGACATTGGGGGGCTTCTTTGAGAAGTGCAAAGGTGATCTTTTCCTATATAGAAAAATCATGAACGGAAAAATATCCTTCTAGCATATTTAACCATTTATCTACAACATCTGCATCTATTTGACCCTCAAATATGTGAATGTCAAAGTTAACTTGTACCTTAAAGGACGTGGCCCTTCCAAAGTAGCTACCAGAAGTAGATGTGTTGCCCATGGGTAACCACTGAAGGATTTGGGAAAATTTGTCCATGATCATGTTCCTTTATCACTCGAGGGCTTCCTCGAGAAAGATTTGATAGGATCTCCTATCCCCTCATCTTTCTTTACATCTGCCATGGGAGGCCATTGGGACTTGTAAAGCTGGTCTTGCAAAGGTTCGACTATGTCAAGCCCTAACTCCTTATATTGCAACCTCATTGGGGACATGCAAAGAAAAATAGAGAAAGAGAAAACCACTCTGATACCACTAATCTAGATTTAAAGAGGAAAACAACACATTATAGATACAACCGTAAATATAAATATGCAGTAGAAATAACACTTCATTTCATTAATATCAAATACTGAAATGGGTGGCCGGTATTAAGTGTGTAGGATTGATAAACATGTTGTATGTCCTGCATTTTAGTTGAATCATCATTAAAAATATTTGTGTGTGTCAGTTGTTGGCGTTGGTCCATGATGAGTGTCTCTAGCTCGGAGAGACAATCCCAATTGATGACATGTTGATACAAAGAATCACAATGCTGCCCTATCAAGGCGCAAACCCTACAGTGGCTTTTGTGGGGAAGTCACGGGAGAAAAAACTCATAGATTGTGGAAGGCACATCAACTATATGCAATGAACGTAGTGGACAATCGACTTAGCAACATAAGGACTGACTACAGAAAAGTTGGTCAAACAAGTTTGATAGGAAACAGTGCAATTCACGGAGGCACTTCACCCAGTGAAGTCTTCGTTCAACATCCTGAAAGCAAATATCTAATGCATACCAATAGAATGACTTGAGGACGAGTCACCTATTTATGTTGGGGGCACGTTGGGACGGGGTCCCCAGGGTCTAATTTTGACTAAGATATTGTAAAGTATCCACATTTTGAGGAGCGGAGCGCGAGTAGCACGAGTCACAAGGAGTTAAGGGGAGTTTGGAAGGTCAAAGCCCCTTCTTTTTGTATTGTTTTGAGCTCCACCCATGGTTTTCAGACCATGGTATTGTAATGGGAAAAAGTATATAAAAGGGTGTCTTAGCGACTGTAAGGAAATAAATTAGTAGAATGGGAGTTGATATGTCTTGATTCTGTAAAGGTATGATCTTTCTATATTTTTGGTGAATGGGAAGGCTCTTGCACCTAAGTGAACGCAGACCTTGGTAAGTCCATAATTAAGTGTGTGGGCCCCTGTAGTTGAGTGGGCAGGATCTAGGAAGTCTTTATATTGAAGATATGAATTAATAAAGAGTATTTGAAGCAATTCTGTGTCTGATTTATATACTTAAGTGTTTTATGTACTTACACATAATTCAATGCCTTTTATTTGTATTTTTGTATTTATTACTCCACGAATATTTGGATCTATTGTTATATGTTATTTAATGCATGATTAAACCCTTCATAACTCTATTTAACTGAAAATGACTTTATGTTTGGGGATTTCAAGGATAAGGGTTTGCAAAGTTCATATTAAGCATGAAACTGAAAAGATGATTTGACCCCACATCACATAACTTTCTAGAGGCAGAAACCTAGTTCTAGCATCCCCCAATATTACTTCAGGTGAGATTGCAGCCTATGCTAAGCAGGTTGTTGTTGAAAGGGGCGGTGATGTAGGGTTTTGTTGGTTAGAGTAGTTAAACTCTGAGCTTGGGTCTAAGCCCCCTCAAGCCAACATATTCTAACTTAACAATTGTTTAGAAGACTTTAGATTAAACATGGGTGTATTATAGGTTCTTATTTTCCCTTCACTTTTGAAAGTCTAAGTTATGTTTCTTGTTGTTTTTCTAAAGAAGAATAAAACTTGTTTATTTTTTTATTGTATGTAATTAATATACCAATCTAATAATGGAAAGTGAGTTGTAATTACCATATAAAAATCCCATCAATTATTATTATGATATAAATTTTATCACTTTTTTTTTAACGTTCTTTTCATCCAAAACTCCCTCCATGGATAAGCTATGTTTTTTTATTTAAGATTATAATTATATTTCTTTCTATGTGACTTTCATCTTCCATTAATTTTATCTTCTTACTTCAAGTCATTGGTATCAGCTTCACCTCAACATATTTTCATGTTTCATTATTGCATATTTATTTGCAACAATATAACAACATACTTATTATCAAAATCTAGGATTTGCATATGCAACAGATTTTTTGTTGCCATTGATCATTTTCTACTATTTTCATCTTTGTCTCTCTTTCTCCATCATCATGTCATCATAATTCTAAGTACTCCCTGATGTACTTATAAAATTATCCATTACTAACTTG
The DNA here is from genome assembly GCA_000404065.3 of Pinus taeda. NCBI lineage: Eukaryota > Viridiplantae > Streptophyta > Pinopsida > Pinales > Pinaceae > Pinus > Pinus taeda. The sequence goes on from APFE031569678.1 coordinate 40,405, forward strand.
ATCCATGTCTCCTTGAATATAATGTAACTATGTTCCCTTGTAGACTACATAAATGCATGTATTATAGTTAGCCTCTCCTCCTTGACACTAAACAACATGGAGTTTTCTACTCCCAATGTTCCATCACTCCTTAACTCAATAAACTAGACAATTGCCCTCTACCTTCAACATCATAATATTTTAGAGATGTAGCTTTATTAGTCTTTCTTTACCTAGCATCCATCACACTATGTACACCACATCTTTTTGCGCCTTCATCTTCAATAGTTGACTTAATATCTATTACCTTCATCAAAACCATATTTAATTCAATTCAACATTATTATTCCTTTGAAAAATTCATATCACATGCTCTATTGACTCAACCCTTTACAATATTCTCATGCTTCTTGATTATCTTCCATCTCATTATGTTCAAGTGATTTCATATTTCCATTGGATCTTCATATGAGTTCACTACCATGATGTTGTCTTCTTATCTTCTTCTTATGTTATAATTTCTTCTCTTATTTCAATATTGTGGTTAGCTTTAATACTAAATGTTGTAAACTAGAGGCTACATCATTCAGAGTGTCTAAACAAATCAATTCCAAGGAATTCCACATGTGACAACTTGCTCTAATGACCTCAATAATACAAATGTACACATCTTCTTAGCTTGCTAGTACATAATTTATGTGCAACGATACATAAATTTGTGCTTTTATGAACTTGTATTTTCTATATTAGTGTGATAAGATCCTCCAAAAGAAAATTATTCTTAATACAAAAATTATCATATTCATATCAATTCCGATATCCAGAGACATGTTAAATAACACAAAAACATCATTTGCATCTCTACCATAGGGATCATATTTTTCATATTATTTTACATAATTACATAACACAATTCATATGGCTAGAAATTATCACCCTCTCTTCTATCTCAACTTACTTCTTATTTATCATGAAACCACACTAACCAATATTCATTGCACGCATTTCCTTCATCCTTACCATGCAAAAATTACACTAGCTAGGTGCCTTCCCATTTTATAATTATGCAAAAATTTAATCCGATGCCTCTTTAATTTGTAACATATTTGCAATATTTATTCTCTTTGTATTTTCCTCCTTAATTATTCACCTTGTTTATTGTAGCTTTTGGATTTCCATTCCTTTATGCTATTTGAACCTCATCTCCTTCCAACATCTCTCATCATATCATTACTCATCACAAAAGTAGGAATTTACTATGAAAATGTATGCAAATGAAGTTAGTAATTTTTCAAAGTAGATATTACATCCCATGTTAACTTTATTAAAGTTTCCCTTTCTAAAATAATTACTCTTCTTCCTACATTGTGTAAAGGAAAATAATAATAATTTAATACAACCATCTCACAAAGTAGAAGAAAAAATAGATCAACGACTTAAAAACTAGCCTCTTTGATGGGGAATCTTGCTTTACATTACATAAATGAATAATTCTTGGATGATACAAATGAAAATACCTCCTTGGTATATATAGGAGTCTAAGCGGTCACAATATAATCAGATCCTACATAACAATAAAAATGTAAGTGAACAAGAATAACAATAGTGGGATTCTATGGGGCACAACAATAACAATAGGGGGCTACACTAACAATAAAAATAAGGTGAATATACCAGTATTATAGGGACCTAACATGCCCCTCTCCTTCAAAAAAGTGGTTTCCTCAATGCTTGAGTAGTTTTGGATGCTTTTGTATAAATTTATCATCGCCCCATGTGGAATATTCAACAGGTAAGTTCTTCCACTCAATGTGATACTTTGAACTTAATAGATTATGTAGCTATTAGGTTCTTGTTCTGTGACTGCTTCAGGCTCAAATGTGATTATTTCTTCTCTGTCAAGTTTTGGAAACACTGTTTGAACTGGGATCTTGTCACTAATAACCTTATTCAAGAATGAAACATAGAGAATTGGATGTACTCAGGAAGATATAGGAGACTTCAATTCCTATTCCATAGTAACAATATTTTACAACACCTTGTAAGGATGATAGTACTTGGGTAATAATTTATTATCCTTCTTCACTTTCTTGAGGGAACTTTTTTTTGTCTGGTTGTAGCAATAAAAATAATAAATCACCTACATTTAAACTTCTTTCATTGTGATGTTGATATGCATGTTGTTTCATTTGATTCTACATTAGAGTGAGGTTACCCTTTAAGAGATGGAGAATTTGTTGTTGATGCTCGATGTGATCTTCCATTGCTTGAACCTTATAATTTTCTCTTAAATATGATGTGATGGATGGTGGATGATATCCATAAAATGCCATAAATGGGGTCATTTTTTTCTGTAGTATGGAAGGAAGTGTTATACCACCATTTAGCTAAAGGTAACCACTGTACACATTGTGTTTTTTAATAGATGCAAAGCAACAAATATATCCTTCCAAACATTTGTTCACTATCTTATTTTTCCCATCATACTGAGGATGATAAGATGAGCTATGAGCTAATTGAGTACCAAGATAAAAAAATATAATTTTGTCCAAAAAATTCTAGTGAAAATGGTATCTTTGTCACTTACAATAATCTTTTGGTTTCCATGTATCTTTTGAATTGTTTCCATAAATGAAGTAGTAATTGTACTGGATTTAAAAGGATGAGATAATGCACAAAAATGTGCATACTTGGTAAGTATATCAGCTACCACCATGATGAAACTATTTTGTTCATACTTGGGTAAAACTATGATAAAATCCATTGAGACATCCTCTTAATGTTGACTTGGAATGGCTAAAGGTTTTAACGGACCTAGGGTGTTAATTGTCTCAACTTCATTTTGTTTGAAAACCAAACATTCTGCCATAAAAGTTTGAGTATCAGATTTAAAGCCATCCCAAAAAAATTCCTTCTTAACCCTATGGTCAGTTTTTTAAAATCCCAAGCGCTCTCCTAAGGGGGCGGTGTGCAATTCCAAAAGAATATTTTTCTTGAGTTAGGAATTCTTACAAATATATAAGCAATCTTCACGCCTTAATGAATCATTTTTCTAGCTAAATGTATCAGATGTACTAGGAACTTGTTGTAACTTTTGAATGAGTGGTCACATCTATTCTTCATTCTTCCATTCATCCATTTATTTTATTATCCAATCTGGTTGGATAATATAAATGGCACAAAGTAATGCTTCCACATCCTCATCCTTTATTGAGTATGCATCTGCAACAACATTTTTCTTCCCTTTTTTTGTAGATGATTTCAAAGTCATAACCCAACATCTTTGTGACCCATTTTTACTATTATTCAGAAGATAATATTTGTTCCAAAAATTATTTAAGACTATCATGAATTTTTATTTTTTTATTTTTTATTTTATTTATTAATTTATTTATTTATTTTATCTTGAAGTGTCTTCTCGTTAGGTAGGTCTCCATTTCTTTAGTGCGTGTAGTATTCCACATTTCCTTCTATAAAATAGGTTTCTGTAAATACTTTCCTTTGATTGGATGAATTTTAAAAGCAATGGGTTTTCCTTCTTGTATTAAAACAACACCAATTCCATTTATCGAGGCATCAAAATTCCATGTTAAAGGTTTTTGTGAACTCTAGTGTAGCTAATATTGGTGCTTGGCACATTGCCTCTTTACTATGTTCAAAGGCTTCAGTTGCTTCTAGAGTCCAAAAAAATGCATCTTTATTTAGTAATGTTGTTAGAGGTGTTGTTATTCTCCCATAAATATTAACAAACTTGTGATAATACCATGTCAACCGAAGAAATAATTGAAGATGACTTATGGTTGTGGGGATCTACATTGATTTTGTGAGGTTCTACCTTAACACCCTCATGAGATACAATATGACCCAAATATTCCACCTCCTAGACTCAAAAGAAACCTTTGAATATTTTTTCATATAATTGTTTCTCCTCCAATAGTTTGAGCACCCTGTCAACATGTTGAACATGATCCTTCCAAGACTTGTTGTATATTAGTATATCATAAAAAAATACTAACACAAATTTTCTAAGGAAGGGTTTGAAAATGGAATTCATCAAACCTTGAAATGTGGAAGGTGCATTAGTATGACCAAAAGGCATCACCAAAAATTCATAATGACCGTCAAGACTTTTTAATTTTGTTATCAAAATGTCTTCATCCTTCATTCTAATTTGATGATATCCTGAATGAAGGTCCAGCTCGGTGAAATAAATTGCTCCATGTATTTCATCCAACAATTCATCAATGACAAGAATGGGAAATTTATTTTTAATAGTGAGCTTGTTGAGCTCCCTATAATCTGGACATATACACCATGATCCATGCTTCTTGTGAACCAATACTACTAGAGCAGAGAAAGAACTTTGACTAGGTTGAATTATACTAGCCTCTAGCATTTCTACAACCCTACATTCAATTTCACTCTTTCGGGCATAGGTGTATCTACAAGGTCTAATGTTTGGAGGAACACTGTGTGAAATCAAATGAATAAAATGATCATGATCACGAATAAGTGGGAAGCATTTGGGAGTCTCAAATACATTGGAATGATTGTCTAATACTTTTTGGAGATCTAGAGGAATAGATGATTTTGATGTTTGAACCTCTAGTGAGAATAATTTTGCAATTACGTGCACTTATTCTTTCTTTAGAATATTTTTAATGCCATCGGAGTTTCTTATATCTCTTAGCTTCCTTGAAATACCCCTTAATTGAACTTCCTTTCCTTCCCAAAATTATTTCACAAAAAGTTCTTGAAAATTAAAAGTTATCATCCTCAAAGATTGTAACCATTGGACTCCCAATACAACATCATCACCACCCATTGGAATGGAGATCATTGGACTATTCAATGCATATTTCCCCATGGATATATTGATATTATGGCACTTTCCAGAGTAATTTATAGTTCCTCCATTTGCAACCATCACTTGACACTCTGGTGCTAGATATAGGAAGCAATTCAATTCCTTGGCTATCTTACAATGAATAAAATTATGGGTATTATCTGAATCAATCATCATTATTACCTTTTTCTTGTTGATATATCCTTCTATCTTGATAATTTTAGGAGTGATAATTCCTACCAATGTATTACAAGATATGGTTGGATTCATTTCTTCTTTCTCTAGGGTTGGTTCCTAGTGTATATCCTCTTCTTTTGATGTTTCTTTCTCCTTTTCTTCCTCCTCTTCCCAATATATGTATAATAATTTCTTCTCAACATACTTATGACCTTTAGTGTGTTGTATATCACAAATATAACAAATCACTTCTTATCTTTTTTCGTCCAATTTTTGTCGTGTAAACTTTGTAGGTTGTTGAAGGCTAGGAGAAACAAAATTTTCATCTTTGTAGTTGTGAATGGTAGACTTTCTTGTTTCCATAATTTTTCTTTCAACTTTTCTTGCCACCCTGAATGCCTTCTCCAATGAGTCAAGTTTCCAAAGGTGAACCTCATGTTGGATTTTATCCTTCAAATTCCCTATAAAGACATCAATCTTATTCTCCTATGGAATATCAATTACCCTGATATTCAACTTTTCGAAGTCCTCAATGTGCTCCACCATTGAACCCTTTTGTTTGTGATTTATCAATTGGCTAAAGAAAGTTCTTCTCTTTGTATCCTCATAATGTGCTATCATTTCCTTCCTAAAACTTGACCAAGTGACAATTAGTTTATGAGAACAAAGCCTGTGATACTAAACAAATTGATTGGGTTCTAAATATAAATATACAATTCATACCTTTTGTGTGTGTTTCACATCATATAGATCAAAATATTGTTCCATTTGTAGTATCCATGTTATCGGATCCTTTCCATAAAAATTCCTAATATCTATATTTTCAATGTGGTGGTTCTTAAACCCCACATTGGAGTCTCTAAAATCATAATTCATATTCCTTTTGTCCTCATTGTGATTTTCAAGGATTACCTTGTCACCGCTGGGAAGCCTTTCTTACAACAAATTTGTTAACCCTTCCAACTTGACATCCATCACGTCCATGTCTAATTTAAAAACCTCAATGTTGCATTTTATTTTTGCTTCTAAACCATCCATCTTAGATTACAATTCATTTTTTGTTACTTTTTGTGAGAGCGAAATTTGTTGCACTTGGTCTTTTAATTTTGATATATCATGTTGTATTTCTTCCTCCTTTTCATGTGTCATAGTAGATATTTCTAGTTTCTTACTAGGTGTATGCATCTTTTTGTTTTGAGGCATTTTGATACATCTGCTTCACTATGCCCTTTGAATCACTTCAAACGAAATTTTTAAACAAAAGTTGTGCAATTTTTTAAAAACAATACATATATTATTGAAATTGTTTTATCTATGAAATTTCAGCCTCCCAAGGTAGAAACTTTTGTCTTATGGTATCTCTCTGAGTCTTATTTCCAATTCCACAAATTAGAACAAGATTTGATTCTTCAAGAAATATTTATGCCCAATCTCCCATGATGACCCAAATATAGACTAGTTTAGTAGAGGGAACTTATATGGAGAGTCACGTGTCACTTTTTTGACCTTCGGTTCTAAAAATGATAAATGAAAAACTACAGTATGTTCAATTTCAATATCTTTTTATGGAATTCAAATAATATTCTCAAAGAGAACGTTATGACAATTTTACCTCGGTCACCTATTTGAGATGGAATTCTGGAGCCTTTAAAATCAATAAGTTCCTCAAATCATATATCCGAAAATGTAATGAATCAATATTTGAATTTTTTACAAGAATTTTACGAATATTCTAGCTTCACGTGGTTGCATTTTCAGCATCCAAAGCCTCGTATAAAAAACGTTATAGAGAAAATTCCAAGATGACCTATTTGAAGAAGCGAAATCCTAGAATCCAAAGCTATGATACCAAATGTTATGCAATCAACTCACAAAATAGAAGAAAATATAGATCAATGACTTAAAAATTATCCTCTTCAAGGTGGAAACCTCTTTTATATTACATAAATGAATATTTCTTAAATGATGTAAATGAAAATACCTTGGTATATATAGGAGTCTAAGGGGTAAAAATATAACCAGAGCCTACATAACAATAATAATGTAATCACACAACAATAACAATAGTGGGCTTCTATGGGGACAACAATAATGACATGGGAGATACATGGGAATAAACAATAACAAAGGGGGCTACACTAACAATAATAATAAAAGGAACGCACTAGTATTATAGGGACATAACAAATAATATAATTTATGTATTTCTCATATTTTAATTAATATTATTTTATATAATTAATTATTATAAACTTAAATTAATTTAGTAATTTAGGTTAATTAATTAATAATATATATGAATAAATTTAAAAGTGAAATTTATATATTATGATGATTTTTATAAATTAATTTTATAAAATGATTTTTTATATATAAAAAAAAGCATGATATTCTTTATATTATAAAATACATTATGAAATTATATATGCACATGTCTCAGGATATTAAGTTAAAAATGTATTGTAATTAGCTCAAGTAGTACAAATAAATATACTATGGTGGAGATAAAGAAAAACAAGATCTAAAAACATTGTTACTAATCAATAAACGCTTCAAATGTTAATAAAAACTCTTTGCTTCAAGCACAACCAAGAAACATAAAAGGTTGAGCATAAATTATCATGCCTTCCTTAGATTGAACCATCTACTCAAAAGGATACCCAAACACCATAACCTCATCAAGGCTGTGTAAATTGAGAGCCACAAGAAAATTCATAGGAATCTAATGACAATGGAAATAAGAGGGGCACTAATCATTGCAACAAATAAAATGATCTCATTTCACATTAGCCAAATTCCTATAACATCTTTTGACACCATCACGTTTTAGATGGTCTTATTTAGCCATTATCCCTTTCACACATAATCCTTGCAACTTGGTCCCAATCTATACTTTACTAAAAACTCTTTTTAACAATCTGCACACCCTTTATGCTGACAAAAGGATCATGTACATGTCCTTTTCTTTAGTGAACATGTGTGTACCTTCAAGAATGCTAAAAAATATAAAATCCATGAAAATTATATGTTCTTGGGTGGTATTTATATGAGAAGTACCCTTGTGACTCCCTAAAACCGATGGAAAACAATTTCAACCATATTGAAATTATATAAAAGAGGCCTTACTATTGGTTTTTTTATATGTCTAATTAATCACCCTTCATTGAAGTATCAACCAGGGATCGTATATTATGAGTTACAATGCAAAATCGGTCTAGACACACCTCTTCAAGCATATTTTTTATGAGAATATTCTAATTTTAAATTCTAACCTAATTACAAAGTCCAAACCTGTAAGCTATAGGTACACAATATTTAATTTAATGCCAATTTAGTACATAATTGAAGTATCGAACCATATCAAGAACTCGAATTCAGATTCAACTGTTCAAACTGTAGCACCTAAGTCTAAAGAAACCACTTAATTACTCTTGCTAGAAAAATCAAAATATTATGACGTGAAGAAGCCTGTTTAAACTACTTTACCAATAAATAAATAAATAAATAAATAAATAAATAAAATAAAATAATGTTATAAAAGAAATAGTCAATTCAATTACTCTTCTAAACACTAAATGGTGAAATGTTACGAGATTAATATTAAGCTTTGAGATCAAACTCGTTTCAAATCTAATAGAAACTAAATATATCTAACTCACTTCAAATCTAATAGTAAGCATAGAGGTCTGAATTCTAATCAAGGGTTTGCAAAAAAAAAGTTCTCTTTTCAAATTCAAACTACAATAATCAACATGGAATCAATCCTATTTCCTAACTTCAATTATCAAATCAGAAATACAATATTAGAAGGAAACACTTCAATTCTCGAAAAAAAGAAATGACCAACACAGGTATATAAGGAAATATAATTACTATATACTAGACTTGACTATGCATACTAAATCTAACTAGAAATAACTTCACAAGGCTTGGCCAAGATCGATGGTGGGCCCTTGCCAATGACTTGAGTCAAGATAAACTAAATCAATTATAAACACATCAACAATAAGAAAAAGTTGAATCGAGATATTGTAGTAAAAGAGCCTTCAAAATTTATACAACATAGTTCCCAACTTGTTAAAATAAAAATAGAGTTCACAAGTATTCTAACAAGAATGATGTCAGTCCTCGTCTTCACTTTTTTGTCTAACCTATGATACTACTAGTGATTCCCTTCTAAAGAGATCGTTGTCTACAAATAAGTTTACAATTGACTGAACAAAAATAGTACAGAATAAATTTGTAGTGTCATATTAAGACAAGACTTGATTTCATGGAACACTATTCTAATCCATATGAATCGATGCCCAAGGGGATAAGTCTTCATTTTCAATTGTAATCATATGTATTCCTTTCAAATTCTGTCATATTCCTATAAAATCTAGTGTGGTCCTAAACAAGTTGGGGGAGGGTACCAAAAATTTGTTGACTATTGCTGAGAAAAGTGTATAAATATGTTATTAAGTTTGTTGGTGAATAATAGGGTACCAAATTAGGTGAAAAACATAGTGTTGAATGATTTCCTGGTGCTAAGATGCTAGTCCAAGTGTTGAACTACTAAGTTTACCTACCAAATACTGAGGATTCCACATTTTTAAATCAAGAACCACTAGTAAAGATGTAGCCATACTTTGATGTTATCAGCGAGATATAAATTTCACTTAAACATATATTTAAACTAACCAAAGAAGCATGAAAATGAATCTAATCGATGCCCTTTTACTTGCATTCATGATTTGGACCATTGACAAGCATATGGACAATTTTTAGTATCAAAGGATAAAAAATGAAGGAATTAGAGATCTATAGAGAATGGTTAAGTAATGTATTAAAAAGAGTAAAAAATGGGTCCCAATATCTCCCCTATGTCGATGAGTTTTCATGTCCTCAAGTAATTAACTTTTGAAAAATTTCTTCATCTGTCAAAATTGTTACTAGCTTCCCCTTATATTCATGCTACACTAACTAAAATATCTAGGCAATGACCATTTTTTCTCTCTATTGATGTAACCTTAAAATCCCATTATAAGTGGTATATGCTCGGACAAACTTCAACGGCCTCATTCCCTAGTGGAATAAATTCTTGTTTTTCTCTTTCAACCTATCTACCTTTAAAGTCGAATTCTGAGCCTTATAAAGTTCATTTTCACCCCTAACATATTTGTACAGGTCTTTATATTTATGTGAATTTCCCTTTAGTTTCATATTTTTCTTTGCAGTTTCTCGACCTGATGTTTTAAATCTCCTTCAAAAGGATTATATGTGTTTTTAGGGTGTAGAATATTTTCTTTTAGACTAGACTTATCATAAATCAATTTCTCCTATACTTAACTCAATATTGTCTCAACTATCCCTTTATCTATAGTATGCTCATATTCAGATGAAGCATTGGGAGGGGAGTTACCTTGTAAGTCACCAAAATTGTCCATGGTGCTTTATCCTCTAGTGGTGGCTTATCAAGTACTTTTGTTCTTAGAGGTGATAGAGGAGAAATTCCTATCTCAAAATGTGGTTATTCTTCTAGATATGATGGAATATATACTGGCTTGAGGGGTTAAGTAATTTGTTGAGGACATTGTTGATGTACCATGATGCGAGTGATTCTTTTGTCGTGTTGCAAAGTTGGATCCAAAGGATGATTGGCACATTCTCAAGTCTTGCGTTCATGGATTTTTCTTAATAGGTTACTCTAAGTGATTTGATATTTTTCCCTTATCTATTTGAGTATTCATCTCTAACTTCTCCTTTTTAGACCTTTTTTTCTTTCTCGATTCAATTTTCTGGGTTTTACCCTTTTTAACAAGGTTAGGGTTTCTTAAGGGTTGCTTCGTTGTCTCTTTCCATGAATCTTTATTATCAGCCCCTTGTTCTACTTCTGACTCTACTATTAATTTAGTCAGTGACTCAACAAGGGTTTTAGGCCCCTTTATCGATTTCTTTGGAGTAAGAGTTATCATTTTAATAAGACTGTAGTGATAAAGGTTGGTCTCAGGCATCTTAGAGGATGACTCGACATTCCTAGCAACCTTGTGTAAACTTGTCCATAAAAAGAAGGGAAAGTTCATAGTAAAATCATTTGTGAAATGTAAAATAAGTCTTACATGATAGAGAAAGGTGACCACGTATCATCCTTCACTAGTCGAGAAACTTTGCAACATTTTCAATAGAGTATACCATTATTTTGCAATATAACTTATAGGGATGCATCTAGTCTAGTCAAAATCCTTGTGCTCTAGCTTCAAGATTTTTTCACACTTCTTTTAATCCATGAGATTCCATTTGAAATATTTCTCTCCACTCATGGGTAACCAAATTTCTTCATATATTAAAGCCTCTATAAGTTCAAATTCAATATCCTTAACTTTTACAGTGGTTCCATCTAATTTTTGTGCAAATTCCATACCGATTTTATCATTATAATCTTGAACCACTATAAAAATGGTATCCATCTCTTCTCTTCAAATTTAACTCTACATATTTCATATTACTGACTTCTACTAAATTTTTCTAAGGTAGGCTTATGTCTTTCCACCCCCATGCATGTGATGAACTATTCTCAGAACTACTGGATGACTGGAAAGGACCTAGAGAAAGATTCGCAATAGAAACACCACTTTAGTTAAGACTCAACGGTCATGGAATTGGGAATACATAAATAGAGGTAAAGTTTAATAAAAGAAATATTCTTGGTCTTACCCATTAAAGGTCATAATTAGTGTAACTACCAATTCAGTGATGATTAGTAGTTCATGCATGGTCATGATTTAAAAAAGGGATAATGACTATTAACTAAGGGAATGAACTATTATTAAATTAAAAATAAATAAATAAATAAATAAATAAATAAATAAAATAAAAAATAAAAATTATTATTTCTGCATAGCTAGTGGTATAAATGATTTCATAGGAGGACACATGACTTTTGATCTTGATTGTTATGAATGAATATTAAAACCACATCATAAACACAATATACAAGTTCATTGTATTAATCTAAACAAATGAAAAGTTTCTTCATAGCTATGTTGGCTATATAATGATATATAGGGATTCAAGAATGATGAATATGAAATACTCATAATCATTAAAACATAATGCTGAAGGCCATCAAATATTGGACTAAGTACTAAATAGATTAATATTCCATCTAAAACTAAGAGTACTGAACTAATTATGCACTTAAGTTATACTATGTTGCTTTGGTACTTAATCTAAAGGCAGAAAGATAAAATTGACATGGTACTTAGAATGAAGATAAAAATGTACAAGATGGTCTGGTACTGAGGCTCAATTTGGTAGTAGTTTAAGGACTAGAATATTGGAACTTTATCTGATAATCCACAGTAAATATGGAACTAATTTGGTTTTAGAGATTGGATCAATAACAATGCAAGTACTGAAAAACTGGAACTAGACTTTATGATTTACACTAAAACAAAAGCCCTCAAGCATGATTTACTATAGTAGGGATCTTTACATAAATGTATTTGAAATTAGATTAGAAATTGTATGAAATATAAAGTTGTAGTAACACGGACTCTAATCAATAAACTGATAATTTGAGTTGACATGAGAATCTGTTACCTCAAGTTGAATTCTGGAACCACTATCCCATGGATTTTGAGCTAGGTCTGGAATAGTTACTTCTTAGTTGGTATTTCACTTTTAGAGATTATGAAACATACCAAAGTAGACTCCAAAGGTTTCCTTTTAATAATTATTCTACCAAACCCATAAAAGAGAAATTATGCACTTGGTAGATCCCTAACTACTACTGTCTCATTTAAATTTAACGAGCCTGGGTGAGTTTTATGTTCAGAGCAGTTAGTTTTAGAGAGTGTGAAAATCCTCAAAGAAGACTCTAGGGGTTTTCCTTTCCATAATTATTCTACCAAGCCCATAAAACAATAATTATATACTTGGTAGATCCCTAACTATTACTATCCCATTTAAATTTAAAGATCCTCAGTCAATTTTATGCTCGGAGCATTTAGTATTAGAGAGTATTAAAAATATCAAAATAGACTCCAAGGGATTTCCTTTTCATAATTATTCTAAAAAAACCCGGAAAAGCACAAATTTATACTTGGTAGATCCATAACTACCACTATCCCATTTAAAATTAATGAGCCTGGGTCATTTTATGGTCAGAGTATTTCAGTTTTAAAGAGTCTAAAATTACTCAAAGAAGACTCTAGGGGGTGTCCTTTTTTGTAAGAAATCTATCAAGTGTGGGTAAAGGAATAAACTTACACTTGATAGATTTCCTCTTTATTCTATGTGAGCTTGAGGAGAAAAACATAAATAAGCCGATATATATATGTATGTATGTATAGATATGTGTGTGTGTGTGTGTGTGGGTGGGTGGGTGTGTGTGTGTGTGTGTGTGTGTGTGTATCTAATCCGCTCAAGGAACCAACAAGATTTGGATCCTCTTTATTGATTAACTTCATCTTAGGATTCCGCATAACATTTTGCAAAACTTATTCCTAAGAATGTAGTTGATGATAAACTTCCAATTTGTGTCCATTTACCACAAAGGAAGTCTCATCATCATCAATAGCCTTGATTTTCACTGAGCCATTATTAAAAATTTCTTCAACTTCGTAGTGTCCTAGCCATCTAGTTGAAATTTTCCCTTTGAAATGTTTGAATTTACTATCATACAATGATGCACAGTCTCCTAGTTGAAATGTCTTCTTTTTTATATATTGTTCCTGCCAACGAGCCCTTTGATCATGTACCAACATAGTCTTCTGGAGAGCATCCTTCCTAATATCATCAAGTTCATTAAGCTAAAGTACTCTTTGTTTTTGAGTGTCATTCAAATCCATCCCTAACTAAACAGTCGTCCTTAAGGTCTTTATCGGAAATTTTATTGGTAGCAACACTTGTTCCCCATAAACCAATTCATAGGGAGAATATTCAGTTACATTTCTCTAAGTTATTCTATAGGCCCACAATGCTTCAGGTAATCTATCATTCTAGTCTCCATGATGCAGATAAATTATTTTAGTAAGAATAGATTCCAAGACCTTATTGGTAGACTCTACCTAATAATTAGCATGGGGATGGTACAATGTAGACTTGCGACGCTTAATTTGTATTATGTAGTGATAAAATTTGCCATCTTGGAAGTAAATTAGGTCCCCTCATCAATGAAAATTTCTCTAGGTACACCAAAATAGGTGAATATGTCTTCAAAAATAAAGCCAAAAACAAATTTTTCACTAGTAGTATAAAAGGCTTTGGCCTTTACCCATTTTGTCACATAACAGGTGTAGAGTAAAATGTACCACTTCTTTCTTGACATAGGATAAATAGGTCTTATGAAATCTAATGCTCACTTTTCAAGAGGTTCAATGGATACTTGGGTCTAAAGAGGCATCTCATCATCTGGGACTGGTTTTCCCATCTTATGGCAAGCATCATAGCTAACAACAATTTTTTTATCTTCTTTTAAAAGGATGGGCCAGTAGTAGCCCAAATGCAACACATTGTAAGTTGTTATTTTATCAGTAAAATGACCACTTCATGGGTTATTATTACAATATTTCAAAACATCATACATTTCATCTTCCCATACACAAATTCTCACAACCAGATCAGGTCTAGTGTGGTACAAATCGCCTTTAATCCAAAAATAATTTTCACTCGATTGAATTTTTTTGTTGCTTCTCTATAGCAGATAAGTTTTGTGGCAGTTTTCCTAAAACTAGGTGATTAGCCACATTAGAAAACCAAGGCATATGAGTAGATATGGAAACTAAATTCTCATCAGGAAAATCATCTTAGACTAGAACAAAATCTTGTGGATTATTCATTCTAGATAAGAAGTTTGTAGTTGAGTTATCATGTCTAGGCTTTTCAATCAAAGTAAAAGTAACTAGCTTGTAACTCTACCATGTGTATTAGGCTTATTCGAGAATTCTAATAACAGAGTGATCAGTGTGCACAAAGGTTTCATAGATAGTAATATAATGCCTAAATTTATTGATGCCATGGACTACAACTAACAAATCATTTTTAGTAATAGTCTAATTCAATTCTGCAGGTGAGATATTTTCTAACAAAATAAATATCATAAGGAATTTGATTTTCTCTCTGAACCAACACAATTCCAAGGGTTGTATCTAATGCATTAGTAAAAATGTTAAAAGGAAGAGACCAGTCAGGTCCCCTCAATACTGGTGTAGTTCACAATCTTTCTTTCAATACCTGGAAAGCAGTTTGGAAATCAGTATCCCATGAAAATCAACATATTTTGCTAATAACTTAGACATAAGAGTAGGAATTTTAATAAAATTTTCAATGAATCTCCTAGAGTATCCTACATGGCATAGAAAACTTATTACTTATTTTTGTGAGGTTGGAATTAGGATTGTAAGATTACTCCAATTTTTGCAGGATCAACCTTTATCCTTATTTGTGAAACATGGTGGCCAAGTAAAATTCCTCCTTTTTGCATCATTTTTCACTTTTAATTAATGAGAGATAGATGAATTTCCTGACAATGAATCAAGACATTCTCGAAATTATCCAAGGCCTCTTGAAATTCATTCTCATATACTTTAAAATCGTCCATATAAACCTCCAGACAATCATGTATGGGACTAACAAAAATGGCTAGTAAAACTCTTTGAAAAGTAGCAGGGGCATTGCACAAACCAAAATGAAGAACTTTGTAGGCATAAGTACTCCAAGGACAAGTGAAGGTGGTTTTCTCTTGGTCTTCTAAGGCTATTTGGAACTGATTATAACCATTGAACCCATCTAAAAAGGAAAATTACTTCTTTCCAGATAAGGTATCCAACACTTGATCAATGAAGGGTAAAGGAAAGAATTTCCCAAGGTAGCTTTATTCAAATCCCTATAGTCAACACAAATTATTCATTTCCCATTATTTTTCAAAGAGACTAATAAGGGAGATATTCATTTATTGTCAAAGATGGGATATATGAAATTGTCACTTAACTACTCTTGGAGCTCATCTTTAACAATTTCCTTGAGAGCTAGGTTCATTCCTCTTTGGTGTTGTCTTACTGGTTTGATCTCTTCATTGGTATAAATGTGGTGTGTTTGGTCCCTATAATACTAGTGTATTCCCTTATTGTTATTTTTAGTGTAGCCTAATTACTGTTATTTTTGTGCCCATGTAGTCCCCATATTGTTAGTATTTTGCCCCATAGAAGCCCACTATTGTTATTGTTGTTCCCTTACATTATTATTGTTATGTAGGCTCTGATTATATTGTGACCCCTTAGAATCATATATATATATATAGAAATGAGGTATTGTCATTTGTATCATCCAAGAATTGTCTGTTTGTGTAATATAAATGAGGTTCCCCCCTCGAATAGGCTAATTTTTAAGTTGTTAATCTATCTTTTCTTCTATTTTGTCATTGATTCCATAACATTTGGTATCAGAGCTTCGGATTCTAGGGTTTTTCTTCTTCAAACAAGGAATCTTGGAATTTTCACTATAACATTTTTTCTACGAAGATTCAAAAGCTAAAATTATAGCCATGTGGTGCCAAAAGATTAATAAACCTTGTGTATGAGTTTCAGATCTTGTCTCGCTATTTTTTAGAGATATGATCCGAGGAAGTTACAATTTTTGCAGGCTCCATAATTCCATCTCAAACCATTGACCTCAAGAAAATCGTCATAGCTTTCTCTTTGAGGAACGGATTTGA
The DNA here is from genome assembly GCA_000404065.3 of Pinus taeda. NCBI lineage: Eukaryota > Viridiplantae > Streptophyta > Pinopsida > Pinales > Pinaceae > Pinus > Pinus taeda. The sequence goes on from APFE031569678.1 coordinate 57,105, forward strand.
ATTTCATAAAAAATGACTGAAATAGGATGTAATTTAGTTTGTTGGGTATCATTTTTAGGGCCAAAGGTCACAATAGAAACATGGAAATCCGTATAATTTCACTCTACTAAACCAATCTATAATCAGGTCATCATGGAAGATTCGACACAACTCTTTATTGAAGAATCAAATATTTGTCTAACTTATTGAGTTGGAAAGAAGACTTAGATGGCTAGTATTGGACATAATTTTAGACCTTGAGGATTCAAAATTACATTTATACAATAGCTTCAATATCGAGCTCCTAACAAGCAAGAAAAAGGTGTTGATTTTATAAATATTGCATCTTTTGATTAAAAAATCAGTTTGAAGTGATTGAAAGGGCATAGTGAAGCATAGATATCATTATTTGATTTCAAAATTCCTCAAAACAAATCGACACACCTAGTAAGAAAACATAAATCCATTCTATGACACATAAAGGAGAGGAATAAATGCAACATGGTATGTCAAAATTGCGAGATCAAGTGCAACACATTTCACTCTCACAAAGAGTAACCAAAAATGAACTGGAAGCTAAGATGGATGGTTTGAAATCCAACATGGAAGAAATTATGAATGTCAATATGGAAGGTTTGAAGGATGGTTTAACAACATATTTGAAAAGGGACCTAGAAGGTTTGACAAAATTGTTACAAGAAATTCTTCCTAGTGGCGACAAGGTACTCCACGAAAATCATGATGAGGATAAAAGGAATACAAATTATGATTTTAGAGACTCAAATAGTTGATTGAAGACTAATCGCATTTGAAATTTCTATATGATGAATTTTGATGGTAAGGATCCAATGACATGGATACTATAGATGGAGCAATTCTTTGATCTACATGATGTGTCGAACACACAAAAGGCACGAATTTCATTTTTATATTTAGAACAAAATTAGTTTGTATGGTACTGATGAATTTTTTCTTGTAAACCACTTGTCACTTGGTCAATTTTTATGGAGGAAATTATAGCACATTATGAGGATACAAAGAGAAACACCTTCCTTAGCCAATTGATAAATATCAAACAAAAGGGTTCAATGGTGAAGCACATTGAGGACTTCCAAAAATTTAATATGAGGGTAAATGATATTCCAGAGGAGCATAGGCTTGATGTATTAATAGGAAAATTAAATATAAAATCCAATATGAGGTTTTATTTTGGGAACCTGATTCATTGGACAAGGCATTTAAGGTGGCAAGAAAAGTTGAAAGAAAAATTAGGGCAACAAGGAACTCTACCACTTACAACTACAAAGATGTAAGTATCGCTACTCCTAGCTTTCTTCAACCTACAAGGATGAAACTAAAATAATTGGAAGAAATAAGAGTAAAAGGGATTTGTTATAGTTGTGATAGAAAATACACTAATGGTCATAAGTGTGTGGAGAAGAAATTATTTTACATAGATTGCGAAGAGGAGGGAGAAAAGGAACAAGAAACATCAAAAGAAGAGGATATACACTAGGAACCCACCCTAGATATAGAAGAAATGCATCCGACCATATCTTGTAATGCATTGGTAGGAATTAACACTCCTCAAAATCTCAAGATAGAAGGAAATATCAAGAAGAAAAAGGTAATAATGTTGATTGATTTGGGTAGTACCCATAATTTTATTCATTGTAAGATAGCCAAGGAATTGAATTGCTTCCTATATCTAGCACCAAATTGTCAAGTGATGGTTGCAAATGGAGGAACTATAAATTTCTCTAGAAAGTTCCATAATATCAAGCTAACCATGGGGAAATATGTATTTAATAGTCCAATTATTTCCATTAAAATGGGTGGTGTTGATGTTGTAGTCAGAGTCTAATGGTTACAATCTTTGGGTACGATAGCTTCTAATTTCAAGAATTTTTCTTGAAATTTTTTTGGAAGGAAAGGAAGTTGAATTAAAAGGTATCACAGGGAAACCAAGAAATATAATTAGCTCTAATTAAGCATCAAAAATATTCTAAAGAAAGAATAATGGGATCTAGTTTCACAATGATGCTCACTAGAGATTCAAACATCAAAATCATCTATTTCTCCAGATCTCCAAAAAGTCTTGGAAAATCATTCCAATGTATTTGACACTCCCAAAAGTCTCCCACCTATTTTTGAGCATGACCATTTTATTAATTTTATTTCAAGAAGTGTTCCTCCAAACATTAGTCCTTAAGTATATCCGTATTCCTAAAAGAGTGAAAATAAATGTACGATTATAGAAATGCTAGAGGCTGGTATAATTTAACCTAGTCAAAGTTCTTTCTCTGCTCCAGTAGTATTGGTGCACAAGAAGGATGGATCAGGGTGCATGTGTCTGGATTATAGGGAGCTCAATAACCTCAATATTAAAGTTAAATTTCCCATTCTTGTCATTCATGAATTGTTGGATGACTTACATGGAGCAATTTACTTCACCAAGTTGGATCTACATTCAGGATATCATCAAATTAGAATGAAGACTGAAGACATTTTGAAAAAAAAGATTTAGAACTCATGAGGGTCATTATGAATTTTTGGTCATGCCTTTTGGCCTTACCAATGCACCTTCCACATTTCAAGTTTTGATGAATTCCATTTTCAAACCCTTCCTTAGAATTTTATTTTTTTTAGTATTGTTTGATGATATACTAATCTACAACAAGTATTGGAAGGATCATATTCAACATGTTGACAGGGTGCTCAAACTATTGGAGGAGAAACAATTATATCAAAACCCTCCAAACATTTCTTTGGAGTACAGGAGGTCGAATATCTGGGTGATATTGTATCTCATGAGGGTGTTAAGGTAGACCCTAAAAAAATTTAAGCAGTTAAGGAATGGAAAATCCCTACAACTATTAAGCATCTTTGAGGATTTCTCAAGTTGACCAGGCATTATCACAAGTTTATTAAGAATTGTGGGAGAATAGAAGCACCTCTAACAACATTAATTAAGAAAGATGAATTTTCTTGAACTCTAGAAGAAACTAAGGCCTTTGAACATCTTAAAGAGGAAATGTGCCAAGTGCTAATCTTAGCTACGCCAGACTTCACAAAAACCTTTATTATGGAATGTGATGCCTCAAGGAATGGAATTGGTGTTGTTTTAATGCAAGAAAGAAGACCCATTTCTTTTTAAAGTCATCCAATCAAAGGAAAGTATTTACACATACCTATTTATGAGAAGGAAATGTTGGCAATACTACATGCACTGAAGAAATGGAGACCTTACTTGATGGGAATACACTTCAAGGTAAAAAAAGATCATGATAGCCTTAAAAACTTTTTGGAACAAAGATTATCTTCAAAAGATAAGAAAAATTGGGTCACAAATATGTTGAGTTATGAATTTGAAATCATCTACAAAAAGGGGAAGAAAAATGTTGTTGCGAATGCACCCTCAAAAAAGAATGAGGATGTGGAAGCATTGCTTTGTCCCATTTCTATTATCCAACCAGATTGGATAACTGAAGCAAGGGATGAATGGAAGAATGATGAAGAAGTGTGGACACTCATTCAAAAGTTGCAGCCAGATCCTAGTACATCTAATACATTTAGTTGGAAAAATGATTCATTATGGTACAAATATTTCTTATATATTTGTAAGAATTCCCAACTCAAACAAAATATTCTTTTGGAATTGCACACCTCTCCCTTAGGAGGGCACTCTATATTTTTAAAAACATACCACAGGGTTAAGAAGAACTTTTTTTTGGATGGCCTTATATCTGATATTCAAAATTTTGTGGAAGAATGTTTGGTTTACAAACAAAATAAAGTTGAGATAATTAATACCTCGGGTCTGTTGGAGAGGTAAATCCCCTCTACGGATAGAGGCGATCCCTACTAGCCCAGAATGGGTCTAGCAACAATCAATCAATGCTACTCTGCAAGCTCCTAGTTGCAATTAAAAAATGGGCAATGAACACCTACTTGGATTCCAGCGCTATTGTTCGATGAAGAGATGTCGCTCTCGCTCCTTTTCTCTGGTCGGTCACGATCCTCCACTATCCTCGTGGATGGACACCTGCACATGCAAAGAGAAAACAAACACAAGCGTGAAATCTAGTAAAAGTAACTATACATCAGTCAGAAAGGATGTAATTCACATTAACCAATACAAGACAAATGAGAATGGAACCATAACAGTAGTCATCTATCTTTTATTAATCAAAAACAGAGAAAGGTACAACCAATGTGGTGACGCTGAGTCCTTCTCAAGAGGGTCCAACCAGCAAGTCTCATAACCATTCACCCTTGGAGGTAGATCTCCCAAGACAAACAACTCTCTCTCTCACACAAGGCAACAAGACTTCACAACCTTCCTTAAGTTCTCTAGCAATCCACACTTAACACACTAACTGCCTATTAGGAGCAGCACTAAAACACTATGAATTCCCTTCTGTCAAAACTATATATCAAAAACTAGCTGCTCATGGCAATGGTGGAGGCTTATATAGGAGAAGGAGTCTCCATGAATGGTGGAAGGATAAGCTTATCTCCAAGAAAGGTGGCTCATATGACGAATAGACATGCCATAGAAGGGAGGGCGACATTCACAAGGCCAACAACCAGGTCTGGAGTCATCTGGAAGGCTGGTTGTTAGAAAAAACTCGCCCAAACAGGATCAGCGCGGGTGTATAACTGGACTGGCGCGCTGTCGTCGCATCTCAATAATGGAGGAGGCTATGTCAGCGCGACTTAATACAAACAGAGGATGCGCTGTCTATGAAATTCGACCAGCGCGAGAAACCCATGTGCTTCCGCGCTGGCAGTGCATCAGTTGCACTAGCAGCCGCCAGTCAGCGCGGTTATTTCAATAACAGCCGTGATGATCAAATAAACTTTGGCATAGAGGGTTATTTTGCCAATTCAGAGAGCATGAGCATGATGGATTTGATTTCATGACACAATAGGGAGACTGACAGGGAGACAGTGACAAATTACTGCGTAACATGACCCCTCCCATTTACTAAATCCTGGTAGTTGTGCCAGCTCTTGGGAAGGCCTAGAAGTGCTAGGTTGACCAGATCATCTTCAGCAACTATAATACCAATACTCCCAAGCTCTTCCCGACATTAGATGAATCTGGTCAAGTATTATGGTATTATGTCACCCTTCTTCATCTTGATCTTCTGAAGCTTGTCCTTCAGTGCCAGCTTCCTATGGTCACTCCTATTTTGAAACAAGTTGGTCACGGCTTGCCACATTGCATATGGTGTATCCCTCCCATGGAGGTTCAAGACAATATGATCTCAAACTCCTTATAGTATGATCCTTCTCGCCTTTGCAACACATTTCCTCCACTCTTCCATATCTTGAGAATTTGTTGTTGGAGGCTTAGGAATATATCTGTCTATGAATTCCTTCAGCCCATTATCTTCCAACACTGCATCCATCATGTCCTTCCAAGAAATATAGTTTGAACTACCCTCAAGGGCATATTGGTGTCTCAATCCGTAGAACAACATCATGTTGGCTCTGAAAAATGATACTGCGAATTTGATTTCACTTGCAAATGAAAAATTCGTATTCTCCTCTTCTAGAGTGTTTTCTTCTCTAATACCATGTAGAAATTCATTGTGGATTCAAACTGCTTATGTAATTTTCTAAAACAAAAGACTTGAATCTACTCTACTCATCAGCGAAAACAATTAATCGATCAAAAAATCACAAAGCATACAAGAGAAAGAATTCAATCAACGCATTAAATAATAATTTCTTGGGAAAAGGCACAGCTAAAAACCCCTGCTATTTGTATATTGCATTAGTCAGAAAATATGAGAATATTACAATTATTTCCTCAAGCATGAGCAACCTCTGCACTATCTCTATCTATCTCACAACTTCCTAAACAAGCCTAGGCCAATACTTAACTAGATTTTGGCTTGGTCAAGTCCCTATTTCCTTGCGATGTTTCTTTGGGAATTATCCCCCTATTAATTAGGGAAATTCATCAATATGAATTGCACAATCCTCACAGGCCTTCCTCTGACTGCATGCACCACCTGTACAATTCAGATGATTATACAACTAATAGTACACTGTCCTTGAACTCCTATCTCAACTGGTTAACTCTCAGATCTAACATGCATGACATATTTATGAGTGAATCATTAGTTAACTGGTTGAACACATGAAGCGGCACCCCATTGTCTGACCTCCTACTAGTTCCTCCTTCAATTGGAACTAGTTTAACTTACTTTAACTCAGTTAAACTGAATTAATTAATTAATTAATTACAACTCAAAATAAACTCAACCAGACTCCTATAAAGTAGGAGACACTCTACATGTCTCAAGCTAGACCCTCAACTTGAATTAACTAAGCCAACTAACGCAAATTAACTTAGTTAACTCGTACAAGTTGTCTTGTGATGTGGAATTACAATTTTATTCCTATTTTAATTAAAGGACAAAATTAAATCAGGATTTTCTTATTGCATTTTCAACATACATTACATTTTAAGGCCACCATACATATCTTATCATTAAGTATGAAGGACCCTTAGGCCCGTATTACACTAATTTGGGGTATTCCACCACCCTACCCCTTATAAAAGCATTTCCCTAAGCACTTGCATTTCCGAAATATATCCATAATTTAGGTTTATTTATATAGGTGCTACCCATAGTCCAAGAATTTATTTCATAACCAAAGGTCCTACGTATAGGTTCTTGCCCAACTCCCAATTTTTGACATATGAAATCATTAAATCATCGAGTACTTTCTTTAAGATGCTCACCATGGTAATATGGATCCAAATATAGTTTCACCCATAAAAGAGGGTCATCCATCACAAAAAGATCATCTATATGGCTATGAAAGGTTAACTTTGGATCTATGCCAAGAGAGAGGAATGCCACAACTTATGTAACATACTCAATAGTCTCTATGCACTTTGAGGATATGGACCATTTCTTGGAACCACCAAATTCACACCAACTTATTGTCTCTATTGCCAAAATCAATTATATGGACTAGTTATAGAACTCAATAGTAAAAGATACACCAAACTTTTAAACATCAATTTCAAACTCAACACATGCATGTAGCTTTATAATAATTCCAGACAAAAATATGCAAATTAAAATCACAAGCATAAAACTACATAAATTAGAAATAATACTATGCATAACATAAAGCATTAAAACCTTGCATTTCATAACATAGCCAAGTATACTTATATTTATAGGAAAATAGTCCACCAAATAGTTGTAAAAGGAGGATGTTTCATCCAACCATAGGTTCCATGTTGCACCAATTCTCTTTGCAACAAAGGTTGCCCATCAGCTAAGGATATGAATCTGTAAAGGCAAAATATTCCTATGGTTGGCTTTAAATCTCTTCACATATCCCAATTCATAAGTTGATAGTCACTATTTACTCCTACGATAGTCCCAATCATTAGCCCTCTTTTCCCATGAGCCTAAACAACCCAAGGAATGGGATCCCCTGCTCTACTTAGTAGTCCCTGAGGATAGTCTAGAAATTGCATTAATGGGATTCCAAGAATGATTAGTTATATTGAATTTATCAATGATAGTGATTATCATCCACATAGCCATGTTTATCTTATAGTTTCTGGTTGTATATTTCCATAATTCAGTTATAATAAGTTAATGGAAGCACACTCAAGGATAAGTCTCTTGATCTCTCCCAACCAAATGATAGTTCACATGGTAATTCAAACTCCTAATAATTCAAATTCCATGTTAATTCAAACAATACCAAAACATTTGAACTCCCCTTTTTCATTCAACCGCATGGCAAAAATATACATCTCAAACTCTACATAGCATGAAGGGGCCACATATACTTATAGATACCCACTCACCTCCTTCCTGCACTAACCCCCATGGTTTGATAAAACAAGAATTAGTTAATTAATAATCAATGGATATAATTAAGGTTGCACGGAATTTGGGTTAAGTCCCCTTAGCCTACTTAATCTCCCTTGTATTTTCCCTTTTGTGGAGTCGTAGCCCCCCATTTTTTTGTCCTTCTCTTCTACAATCAATGATGTATTATTATTATTATCATTCAATGTATAATATTGTATATTTCATCATTAAATTTTTAGTAATTCGTCATATGTATATATATACACAATATTGATGAGGTATCACAGTTCCCTTATGTAGATTTTGTATCGTCCTCAATGCACATCATCACAATATAGTGGCAAATATTTTTTTTATTAATTTTTTTCAAAATAAATGTGGATATTCCTCCCCATATCATCCTCCATCTCCCATGTTGCTTCTTCATTCTTTATATGCATTTTCAATGTCATCCTCTTTTTTGCAAATTTGCATAGTTTTTGGCTATCTTATACACAATGCACTTGCATTGGATTCCACTACCCTAATAACTGACCAAGTCTCAAAATATTAGCATGTACATGTATTAATTATCAAGAGAAACATTGTTATAGCCATTTTTATATAATAGTTACTCTCTCCGCGAGAATTTTCAACCCATAATGTAAACATATATATTGGTAACACAAAATACATATGAATATGTAGGTATATTCTTTGCTTTACAAGGCTACCATGGCAAAAAAATCAACTCATTATCCTTTCTTATACACCCTCCTTGATTCCAAACACCATTTCACATGAATATCTCATAGAAAATTCATTTAAGTTATCTCTTCCTTATGTACTCACCCTTCCAGGCTCAAGCATCCAATTCTCTGCTAAATAGTCCCCTAGGAAATCCATCTCATAAATTTCTCATCTGCAAGAAAACCACCAACTTGGTAACATGAATCTAATGGTAACCTCTAATCCCACATTCACAGGATTCCAATTTCATCACAATGGCCTTCTTTATAGGCTTTCCATCTTACGACATTCATCATTTCCCCTTACTAGGTAGATCCACCATCCACTTTTCATTGTGTAGCCAATAACCCTTATCTTCATCATGGTTTTAATTCATTTTTATATCCAATACATCCCTTTATGTAGCTCTATTCTCCCAATAGATCTTTCATGTACTCCATCCAACTATGTCTACTTTTTCATTCCAACTTTTCACTACATTTGGATATCATATTCAAATTATAAAATACTAATAATGCAATCGTTTTATCTATAATCATATTGATTACATTAAAGTATGACACAATCATGTATCCGTTCCAATTACACATTCACTCAATGCATACTCACATTTTTCCATAAATATTGTATTCTCATGTCATGCACTTCACCATAATGATTGGTCTAGCCAATGCCTTAATGCATCATCCAACCTCCTCCCAATGCCCCACATTCACAGGATTCCAATTTCATCACAATGGCCTTCTTTATAGGCTTTCCATCTTACAACATTCATCATTTCCCCTTACTAGGTAGATCCACCATCCACTTTCCATTGTGTAGGCAATAGTCCTTATCTTCATCATGGTTTTAATTCATTTTTATATCCAAGACATCCCTTTATGTAGCTCTATGCTCCCAATATATGTTTCATGTAGGCCATCCACCTATGTCTACATTCTCATTCCAACTTTTCACTACATTTGGAAATGATATTTAAATTATAAAATACTAATAATGCAATCGTTTTATCTATAATCATATTGATTACATTAAAGTATGACACAATCATGTATCCATTCCAATAATACATGTGTGAATTGTCACACTTACACATTCACTCAATGCATACTCACATTTGTCCATAAATACCATATTCTCATGTCATGCACTTCACCATAATGATTTGGAAGGTCTAGCCAATTCCTTGACGTATCATCCAACCTCCTCCCAATGCTTCCTTACTCTTTATCCAAACCTTAGGCATATATTATTTCCTCCATTAAATAATCCATCAAATATACTAGAAGTATTTCCTTTCTTTACTTTGAAGTCCCTTAGAAATCCCTTCCCCTCCAATGGCATTCCTAGTGTTGGCAACAAGGTTATAGTCTAGGACACCAATACAAGTAGTGATACCATTGGATAATTGTGTAGCAATATAGCCTTTCCATTACCAACATCATCATGGACTCACACACATCTATCTCATATGGCATTCATTCTAACAACATGATCATAAGTCCTAACTTACTTTGGTTATTAGTTCATAACCATCACAACAAGACATAACATTATATCCATATGAATGTATAAATGATTTTAGAAAAATATTATGTGCCTAAGGTTTTCTACCTCTACCATATCCCACCTAATATCATTGACACAATGACATTCAACAACATAGACTTATCAAAACATGATATCAATTCATGACTAAAGGCATTCTTACCCTATTTATTCAACATATATGCAATATACCATAAATAAACTTCATACTAACACGGTTTCCATCTTCATCTATGATGTTACCTAGTTGGTGTAAGTTTTAAACCTTTACAATAAAGAAATGCATACATAGATTCTTTATAAGCTTAAAAGTAAACAATAACAATCACACATATTGCATAGAGATTTCCCTGGAAGCCCTTAACAAGGAAAACCAACAAAATGTTTAAAGTTGCATCTTTAACTCTCATTATATTTTCTTCACCATTTACAATATCGTGTATAAGATCTCGTAGCATGAAAAACCTAGATCCATTAACTCATATTAGATTCTTTAACTAGAATTACATTACAATTGGCCAAAAACCACCAAAAATAGGCAAGAAAACCCAATTGTTTTCTCAAGTGCTACATCTCGAACCCTTGGGCAGGGGAGACCCAAGCCCCCTTGGGTGACCCCCCACTTCCTAGGCAATGTATAATACATTGGGCTAATTATGTAAAGAATATAACATGGCCAATAATTAGTTGGTGTCCTGTGAAGGCTCATCCCAATCCCCAAGTTAGCTCAATTTAAATGGAAAACTGATAAAAAATATTACCTTGTTTCACAATTGAATGTTTCAAGTTGGAATCATAATTATATAGTCTATTTTTATTTTGGGAATTAAATATTTATGTAGGCAGGATTTCCTATGGTGTTGCTCCATTGACCATGACAATCATAGTCCCGATGGAGTCACTCCAACATCACAAACCTTGATTTCCTACAATAAGCCTCAATAACTCAATGGAAATATCTACATGTCCCCATAATTTATTCAATTTCATTTCCTAATCCTTTACCATTTCTATTTTGATATAGAAATTGGAATGAAGGGGAAAGAATGACTCTTTACAAGTAGGTGGACACAATGCATGTTTTTCAATAATTCACTGTCAATCGTTGAGTGATAAGAATACCTCTACGAGTTACTTATCCCTAGATGTATGACTTGTCACCTTCCACGTGGTTCACTTATTTTACTGTGACTAGACAAGGATGTTTTTTTAGCTAATGAATTAACTAATGCCTTGAATTTTGGAGACATAAAGGAGTTAGTCAGTTGGAATGTTCTAGCTCCACCATTACTCTAAGCATTTCAGGTAATCTTCACAAGTTTTTTTTGTACTATGTGCTTACTTGATCATAATTAAATAACACATGGGGATTTACAAGAGTTGACTAGTTGTGCTTAATGCTTAGGGAGCTCATATAAAAGGAAAAAACAATAGATGCGAATATATCAACAAAAAATCCATTTTTTCTAAAAAACTTGAAATAAAATGAAAGAAATGCAAATTCAAAATAATGCAGAAAAATTATATAAATTCTAGTGATGAATGCAAATGAGGAATTTGAATAACAACAAATATTGGGGAATTGCAAGAAATGAAATCTACTATATACAAGTTAGGTGCCTTAACGCCAACTAACTAAAGTACCTTTTGAGAATTTGACCATTCACTAGGAGGAAACGTAACCCCCCTTCATATTTTACAATTGTATGTGCCAAGACCAATATTTTCAACCACTTGAAAAGGCTTGAGCCAAAGTTGGTGGAACTTTAATGTTTTCCTTTTGGCTAATTTGGTTTGTCTCACTTAAGGAAAATATCTCCCACTTGGAAATTAATATCAATAGATAATTATTTATTAAACTAGAATTCCATAATATGCTGATGGACTGCAAAATTTCTTTTCTAGCTTTCTCACACTCTTCTCTTAATTTAAGTAGGGTATCAAGGAGCTTTGCCCTTGTGCTAATTGATATAGTTGTAAAAGAAGGTAAGAATATGTTTGAAGGTAAAATGGATTCCTTATCATAAACCATAAAATAAGGAGAGGTATTTAACGCAATGGTAAGAGCAACTTGATCTTCCCACGAGGCATTAGGAAGTGCATTGTGCCAATTCTGATGATGATCAATCACTACCTTTTAAAGAATTTCAATTAGGGTTTTATTGGTAAAATTATATACTTCATTCCCTTGAGGATAATAGATATTTTATTAGTATAAGATAAAACCCTTCACTATGAGGTTGAAGGGGTGGATGTTCACAATGATTTCTTTAGAGCAATTTGGGTTTCTGAAAGGGAGGTAGGTAGATGATGCCATTAATGTTGCATAGGAGGGTCTCCATTGTATAGAATAAAAAATAAAATATAAAATGAAATGGTTGTGAAGCTAGATATATACAAGGCCTGTGATCATGTTTATTAGTTGTAAATGAGGATGATTATAATACATATTAATTTCTCTTTAAAAATGGTCAATTGAATCATGGCTTATGCAATGTTTGTATCTTTTGTGGTACAGGTGAAGGGGATAACATATCCCTTCCTTATGTCGAGTAGGGTTTTATGTCAAGGATCTTCGTTGTTTCCATATTTATTTCCCCAAGTAGTGGAAGGTTTAATTTAGATTATTATGGAAGCTAGGTAAGTTTCCAAACTCAAAGAAATAAAAGTAGGGATATTGTTTTCTCTGTCGCATTTGTTATTTGTTGACAATGTGTTATTGTTTACAAATGGATCCCTTTTTTTCCATGAGAAATATATTTATTTTCCATATGAGTAATATATATGTTTCGATCCTCAAGGGACTACTCAGACTCAACAACAACATTGGAAACCATTACAACAAAGCTCATCATGTCACTTCACGAATTGAGCTTAGGTGGGGAGGATAGTAACCATTCCTCCCAACCAACCTAGATAAATCCCAATTGATTTATTTACAAATGGATATTTGGACAAGGGACGAGTTTTATTAGAGATTCTAAATATTTGTGAAAAAAAGATATGGGGATGGTGATAAATGAGGAGAAATTGTTACTATGTTTCAACAAAGTGGATGATAGCATCAAACGGGAGTTGTTAGTCACTTATCATTTTCAAGATTCTAATTTTGTAGATGGATTTAAGTATCTAGGTTATATGATTAAACGTAATACTCACAAACAACGAGATTATTGTTGGCTCATAGGAAAGGTAGAGAAACATATTAATTTATGGTGCAATATATGGTTATCAAGAGGGAGTTATTTAACTTTGGGGAAGTCAGTGCTAGAGGAAATTTTGGTATGCTAGCAATTTTTGGTTCACATACTAAATGTGTTTTGGAGAAGATTAAAAAGATTTTCTTTAATTTTTTGTGGAATGGCAAGGGTGGACAAGAAGGTTTTCCATTAGAAGAATTCAAAGTCGATTTCCCTAATTGAGTAAGCACTACCCCAATAGCATAGTCGGAGGCATCTAAGGCATTTGTCTCGATCTCAAATGGTTGTTGCAAGTCTGGTAATGTGAGCACTAGTGCAAAGAAGAGGCAACCTTTCAACTTTGTGAATGCCTTCTATTGAGATTCAAACCAAAATAAATTTTCTTTCGCTCCTCCCTTGGTGACTTGACTCAAGGGCCAAGTGATATGAGAGAGCCCCAACACGAACCTGTGGTAGAAATTGGTAAGACCCAGAAAGTTACGAAGCTCTGTCAGGGTGGTTGGGGCTAGCCAATCCTAAATGACTTGGATCTTGGCTGGATCCACATGGACCTGCCGTTCATAAATAACGTATCCCAGATAATGAACCTGGGTCATGCCAAAAGTGCATTTCTCCAAATTGGCACACAGCTTGTGTTGTTGCATTATTTGGAGAACCTGTCAGATGTGATGGAGGTGCTCTTTCCAACTCTGGATGAAGATCAGGATGTCATCCAAGTATACCACTACAAATGAGTTGGTGAATAGCCACAAAATATCATCCATCAGCCTCATGAAGGTTGTAGGATCATTCATCAACCCAAAAGGCACACCCAACCATTTGAAAAGGTCCTCCTTGGCTTTGAAGGTAGTCTTACACACATTGAAGGGTTTGATTGGTACCTGGTGATATCTGGACTTCAAGTCGATCTTGAGGAAATATTTTCCCCCCTTGAGTTGGTCCAGAAGGTCATCAATCTGTGGGATCAGGTACCTACTATGGACAATGATCTTGTTTAGCACCCTAAGTCAATACAGAGTCTCCAAGTCCCATCCTTCTTCTGTACCAACATGAACAGACTCCAACAGAGCGATGAACTCGGCCGGATGTGACCTTTCTGCAACAACCCCTAACGCTGCCTCTTGATTTCATCATTCTCTAGAACAAAGCGCCAATATATTGGTCCATTGGGAAACGACGCACCTAGGGTCAAGTCGATGGAGTGCTTCACCTAACAGTGCAAAGGCACACCTACGGGGGAGGTAAAGATGTCCTCGTACTCCTCCACGGCCTTGTTCATCTATTGTTGTCATCCAGAGGGGCCCTGTCTAGAGTTTGTGGCCACCGTCTTCTTCTTTCCCTGAGGGCGTATCATCAGGAAAACAAATTTCCTGATTTTGGAAATGCCTTATTGCATTATTTTGCAGTAACCAAAGTGATGGAAGTAGGAGGTGCTACCTCCGGTATCCTATACAACTTATTTTCCAAGGTAACAATAACATTGTAAGGCCTTGACTCATACACAACATGTCTCTTCCACAAGTATGGTTGGCCTAATAATACATCACAAACATCAAGGGGAGAAATGTCACACAATAACTCATCTACGAATGCCTTGATGTTGTATGGAAGACAACATTGTTGGCTCACGTGAAGATCCCATCCTTGGTGAAGCCACCCGATGGCGTATGGTTGTGGGTGTGCTATGGTCGATAAGCCCAACCTCTTCATGACCTCTGTTGAAATGAGGTTCTTTTGGCTCCCATTGTCGACAATGAATTGTAGCGCGGAACCCTTTACCCACATTTGGGAGTGGAAGAGGCACTCTGGGTCTTCAGATTCCTCCTTCTAGATCTTCATGGTGGCAACAATGGCATTGGGCTCCACATAAATAATTTTCTTCCATTTTTCATTCCCCTTGTCTGGTTCTGACTCAAAGTCGGAACATGCATTTGATTCCGAAGCCTTCAGCTCGACCACCAATGACTATTTGGCTCGACACTCACTTGTGTTGTGAATGGAGTTGTTATGGAACTCACACCACTTTCTCGTGTCCTTCTTTGGCTTCGCGGTGTTTTTCTTTTCTTGTGGCTTTGATAGGTTGTCTTGGGTCACCCCACCTTTGCTTTGTCCTTTGTTCTACGGTTTGGGGGTACCTTTCCCTTGCTTTTGATTTGCATATCCAAAGTCTCGCTTCTTATGTTTAAACTTCTGCTCAATCTTGACCGCGTATTAGTACGCCATGTCGAGCGAGGAGATGTTCGAGAACTCCATCTCATCCTGGATGTACTTATGTAGGCAGCCGCAGTACTTGAGTACTTGATGAGTCTCATCATTGAGTAATTATATGGGCATTAATTGGCCTTAATTCACCTCCTAGCTTAGTCAAACCAACTATTCTCACAACCGATTGCATACTTTCGATTATATTTTGCTTATGAGATGAGTTAGAGTTGGATATTTTGCTTTGTGATCTAATGTGACGTAATGCAGGAATAAAAGGATAAAAGTAAGGGAAATGCAGGGATAAAAGGTAAAAGAAAGGAAATATGGTAAAAGACCTTGGTAAAAACTCAGACGGGACAAGGGAGAGGAATTACAGGAGGTAAATCCTCCTCATTTACTGCCCATCCATTTGAATATCCCTCCATCAGCTAAAAGTACAAACATCCAAATCAGGAGTACTAAAAGACAGCCAAGCAAGTGGAAGTACAAGCAGCCTCCCTACTAGAAGGCAGTCGATCTAGTGAAAGTGAAAGGACAAGTTACCATTTAGTTGGGAGTTGTACCTCCCTAATTTTGAGGGAAGTCATTGAGACTTTAGATGTATAAATAAGGAGGCTTAGGACTTCAATTTTTTTAGTTAGTTAGTCACTAGCCAGTCAATAGTCAGTCAGTTAGCAAGGGTTTGAACTTCTATTGTGTAACAGTTTGGATGTAATATAGTTATTTTATAATGAAGATGAGTTTTGATTTGAGCCAGCACTGAGTTAACTCAAAGGGTTGAAGCTCTTGGGTTAGGTCTCGACCCTAGTAGCCAAATCTCCTCTTTATTGTATTGTTATTCTAGCTTAGATTTCTGCTTTCTATTCATTTACTTAAGAAATTCATTTCCATCACAGTAGTAGCATAGATGCATGGTTTGATTGTTAATTTGGTTAAATAGATGAATTTTCATTACAGTGGTTCAACCCAAATTCATGGCTTTCCTGCTCATTGACTTAAGTAGCTTCTTGTTTTCCGTTCATTTGCTTGAATAGTTGTAGTCCATTACAGCAGGGTAGAACATAGTAGTTGTGTTTTAGTTTGTTCCATTTATGCTTTCATCTAATTAGTAGGTTGGCAAAGAGAAGATCCACAAGGTTTCTCACAAGTGTCTCGGCCTCACCTCCTCCCTTTGGGACTATGATGTGAGGAAGAAACCCTACAGCAACCCCAAAAACACAGGGTTTTGGCTTTCACAAAGGGTTTGTCATTTAATGCAGTCACGTGGTTCATCATATCGTTACTTGGTTCATTTCATGATCATTCACTCATTTCCAGGTCATCCGTTCCTTCACCCTCTTCCTAAGACCTCACTCATACTAACATTCTCCTTCGACCCGAAACGCCTGCATAGGAGCTGATAATTCATGTTTAAATGGTTTTTACCGGTAAACACCTTTCACAAGACAAACCGTCCAATCACTGCTCAAATCCATTTTTAGTGTTTCACTTTTTTCGCTCTTTAAATCACAACAGTTGATCCGCCTTGTTAGATCCGACGTCTGTTGCACACCCGCTCACCAACCTACTTGGTCACATCTCCATCGTAGATCTGCCTTGCCAAATCCAATGGCCATCGCGCCATATCACGTGGATTTCAGTCTGACTGTTATCCGGCTGAGGGCACGCAACATGGGCGGTTTCCCCATGCTACGTGTCGGTCGGGGAGGCTAATCACACAAAATTTTGGAAAACCATTTATGGCTTTGAGAGCGCACGAGATACATCTTACCACCTCCAAACTCCCTCATCATTTCCGCATGTTTCTTTTCGTGCTCCAATCTCCACCGTCGATTTGCCCTGCCAGATCTGACGGTTGTCACTTCACCCAATCGCCAATTGGATTGGCCAATCTTCGTCGTCCATCCACCGATGAATCATGTATGTCCATCGCCTGGCTCCACCCACGCGATATAATCCTAGTCGTCCATCATGTTAGTCCACCACGCTCACCCATTTACCTACATACCCTCTTGCAATCCGATCTCGACCGCTCATTACCTTTCACCTGCTTGATCCAATGATCCTCATGCTCTATTGCTCATTACGTCCTCTCTTCACCATTTTGATCTCCACCGTTCTTCCGCTTAGACACAGACCTAGCCTAGTTTCCATTGCTTAACCCACAGTCTAGGTTTTGATGTTTTTACTTCTGCAACTTAGATAATTTTCATTACATGATTGTTTTCTTCATTTCTGCAGTCGAATAGCTCTCCCCTAGACTAGGTTTTCTCTCCTTCCATCAAAATCAAGCTTCTTCTAACCCTATAGAAGTCTGGCTTGGAACCCCTGGGGTCTCTTGCCAGATGAGCAGTGACAACAGGAAGTACCTTCACTTCTACTTGTGTATATAGAACAGTCACCTCCCTGTTTGTACGAACCCGGGTTGATAAGTAAAGTTGGTAGCCCTGGGAGTTGTAGCATTCTTGCTGCAATACCTATGCTCATCACTTTTTCGCATTATTGTCGGGGAGGTGTCAGAGTAGCAGTGATTCCTGCTCTTTTCTTCTATTTTCTAGTTTCCACCTTTCTTCCATTAGTTTTTTTCTACAAAAGTAATCTAGTTTCTTTCTTTCATTTTTTCATTTACCTGCTTTCCTTTCCATTTTGTAAGTTAATCTAGTTTCCTTTTGTTAGTGGTTTTCATTCAATTCAGAACTTTCATTCTGCAAGTAGTTTCCATTCTATTAGTTGTTTTTCATTTAATAAGAAACTTCCTTTCTGCAATTACTTTCCAGCTTTAAAGAAAAATCTCACAAAACCCAAAAACATTTCCTTTCATGCCTCATAGGATTATGGATACTTCAGGAAAATTCTTGCCAAACACCCCCACCACATCCAATAGTCAACCTTCCCTCTTCTTCAGTGACTGTGAATTGGAAGAACCCTTAGGTGAGCAACCTAGCATATTTGAAGAACCTATAGGGGAAGAAGAAGAAGAACCTATTCCTACTGAACTAATGGTTGAACACCTAAATAACAGAGGAAATAGAGAGAGAATTGAGGGTGCCTTCCCCATCAACGAAACCAATGTGGACACTAAAATGAAGAACATAAGACCCTTTGCTCTACCTCATTTCCATGGCTTAACCAAAGAGGACCCTGACACTTTCCTATTTGAGTTTGTTGTTGTCTGTCGAAACTCTGACTATACGAATGATGAGCAGAAGTTGAAATTGTTTCCATCTACCCTCAAGGAGGAAACATTGTGCTGGTTCATGGGTTTACCTGGAGCTAGCATAACAACTTGGGCTCATATGCAGCAGGCCTTTAACAACAAATATAGGGACTACTGTAGGTCAAAGGACACTAAGGATGATATTTTCAAGATGACCATAGGCCATGATGAATCCCTAGAAGACTACAAAGAGAGATTCTAGCTCGGTTACAAAAGGGTCAGGTGCACACTTGACCCTGAGTCACTAAAGTTGGTCTTGCTTATAGGAGTAAGGGAGGATATCCTAGACACATTACATATGTTAGCAGGAGGATATATCTACCAACTACCCTATGAGGATATCAAGACTGTCTTTAGAAACCATTCTAGGCCAACCAGAAACAAGGGTAGGGGTAGTAAACATATGGCGAGTACATCATCTTCCAACTCATCCATCAAGGGTGAAATTGGAAATACGCTAGAGGACTTCAAAAGTGAGATGTTGCAAACCCTTGCCTTGCAATTGGATACCATGAATATCAGAAGAAATCAAGAGGAAACAGAAAGAGCCCTAACCATCTTATTTCCTAGGTGCACCATGAGGCATCCTAGGAATGAATGGCCTTTAAACTTGTTGACACTTAATCCTTGTGATTGGGTGAATATATGTAAATAGATAAATAAGAAATATGAACAGTCAGTGGGAGATGAAATGAACAGTCTCTCCTTCACGTATATAATGAAGACCTACCTGATGGAATAATACACGAATCATTTTTGCCTTATGGAGTTACTGCCTGGCCTGACATGGTATCAGAGCCAACTCCTTTTTTTAGCTTTTATGCCCTTTGCAAATCCCTATTCTGCTCCTCTGCACCTCTGCTCTCCATTCAAAATAGCCTTCCATACAAAGTGCTGTCTCTCCATTCAAAAATGATGCATGTTCATAAATGTTGGTAGCCTGCTCCACGCAGTCACCTAAATGCTGCTGCAACAGTCACCTGAACGTTACTGCCACAGTCACCAGAACACTGCTCCACGCAAGTTATCAGGTTCCTCTGCTGAATATTCTTGTTGACCACAATTTCTTTCTTTTCTTCATTTCCAATATCCAGTGTTCCCTTCAAATTCTCGTAACAATTCTTGAAATGTTGAAGGCCTTTGGCCTTTTGCAATGCCAAAACCAATTTTAGTTCCAATGCTGAGACAGTTTCAATTTCTCTGTCATTTTTCTTTGTCACGGCATCTTCCACCTTTTTTCCATTGATGTCTGATGAACCTTCTCCTGTAAACTCTAGAAACTCTGTGTTAATTCTTTGAAAGAAAATTGCTGAAATGTATGAAGTCGATTGTTGCCCTGAGTAATGAGTTGAAGCTGCCATAACAATCGTGCACAGTCGTGGGGGTGAAGATCATTTTATTTTATTGAATGAATGCTGGTCAAAACTCCTGCTTTGGTTCGTATGTGCTGAAGAGAGCAGCTTATGATGGAATGCGTCTTCTTTGAAATAGTACAGTTTGTTCAAATCACTGTGTGAATCCTGCGTTAATGTTATGCTAGGAAATTTTAAATGATATGTTGCATGAATCCTTGAAAGCCATATGATAGCTGCAATCCTTTTATACATGGTCGTCGTGTGCTGGTGTTCCTTTCTTTCTTGAAGGTCGTTCTATGAGTGAAGTGGGAATGTTGTATGGTATTCGATGTATATTGCAGCCAAACATATTCGATATATATTGTGTGTTGAATATTTTTAAAGGGTCCATATGGTAGCTACAATCTTCCACCTTTTTCTGTTGCCTTTTCATGTAAAACAATTCAAGAACGTTGCAGAAAAATGATGAGGATGAAATTTGAAAATTTTCTGAGAATGCATAGTTGATCTATGTTTTATACTTTCATTAAAGACAAAGACTGTACATGGAGAAATTGCCCTTTTGAAATGTAAAAAAAAAATTACCACCGAAAGTACAATTTTACTGTATATTGGAAGAAGTATTTTTTCTATCATAAGAAGTTTTTTTACAAAATTCATTCAATCATATCCATGGTGGGAATAGTTCTCACTGGCAAGGAGAACTATCCTGAATGGTCCCGGATGATAATACACACCCTCATTTTCAATGATTTGTGGAAAGGAGTGTGTGTCGGAGACGGAGACAATGAACCAGTACAGCCTACCTCAGACAAAGAACTCGTCATTTGGGAAAACAAGAACAACAAAGCTTATGCATTAATTGCAGCATCTGTAAATGAAGAGGTGAGTCGCCATATTTCGTCATATTCAACTGCCTTTGAAGCCTTACAAAAGCTGAAAGAACTCTATGACTCACATTCTACACTTGAAGTTGTTCCACTCATGATTAAACTCTTCACTCTTGAACTGCAAAATAATGATCCTCTTCCTCTTGCATCTGAAGTAAAGTCTATAATGCATGATATCAAATCCCCTAAGGTTGAATTGGATATTCCTCTTATTTCTTTTATCAAGGCACTTTATCCTACTTACTCCAATTATCTTGAGTCATTGCAAGCAAATGGAAATCTCAAAGATATAACCTTTGACTCTTGTGAAAAAGTTTGTTGAAAGAGAGAAAGCTTTTGGAAAGAAGACAGCCCCTGAATCTTCTGAAGAGGTTATGTGCCTTGCTCATAAAGAAAAGCATCCTGCTCAAGATTCTACAAGAGGAAGAGGTGATTGAAGAGGAAGAGGAAGATATTTCAAAGGCATGGGGGCAGACATTCTCAAGGAGAAAATGCAGATTTGCACTGCATACGCTGCAAAAGAAATGGATCACATGATGCCTCTACATGCAAGCTACCATGGGACAAAATTGAGCAGAAAAGAAACCAATAGAAAGGTAAAACTGATGATATAGACAAAGGTAAAGCACCTGATCCGCTCACTATGTTGTGGCACAATGTAATATTGGAGTAAATGAAGATTTATTTAATGCTTCACTTGCTTCTTGGAAAAATGATTGGTTGCTTGATTCAGGAGAAACCTGCCACATGACTCATAGAAAAGATTTTTTTAAGATTTCACTAATAATGTTGATGGATCAGTATACTTTGCAGACCAATCAAAAATAAAGCCATCAAGGCTTGGCACAATCAGGCTTAAACTGCCTGGTCTTCCAAACTTTCTTCTGCATCATGTTCTATATCTCCCACAGCTCAAGAGAAACTTGTTTTCCTTGGTCCACATCCGCCAGCAAGGTCAATCCATTCATATGTTTGATGGCAAGCTTGAGGTAAGAAAAGCATCTGACCACTCACTTGCCATGAGGGGAATAGAAGAAGAAAGGCTTCTCAAGCTGCAAGGAACCTCTGCTCATACACAACATTTCTCATACAATTCTCATCATGAAGAAGGTACATGTCCATCAAGTTTATTATGGCATGCTAGATTTGGACATTTGAACTATGACAGTCTCCGCTTATTGAAGAAAAATGGTGTTGCTGGTTCGCCTACAATTCCTAGGAAACGTAAGCAATGTGATGCTTGCATTCTAGGAAAGCATAGCAAACAGTCTTTTCATGATTCACATTCAAGAGCACATAGAAAACTTGAACTCATTCATTCAGATTTATGTGGTCAATGCCTGTTTCTTCTGCAAATGGAAATAAATATATCATGACATTTATTGATGACTACACCAGAATGTGTTGGGTTTATTTATTGAAGAACAAATCTGATGCTTTCCTAACATTCAAGAATTTTTCATAAATGGATTGAAAATGATGCACAATCTCATATTGCGTATATTCGCACTGATAATGGAAAAGAATACACATCAAATGAATTTGAAAAATATCTTCACCAACATGGGATCAAACATCAAACAACTGTGCCTTATAATACCCAACAGAATGGTGTAGCTGAAAGAATAAATAGACAATCTTAATATGGTACAATCCATGATCTTCTTCAAAAATGTAAAGATAATGTTTTGGGTTGATGCTATTCTATGTGTTGCATGTATAAAGAATAGATGTCCATCTAATTCTATAAGAAACAACACTCCATATGAAATGTGGTATGGACATGTTCCTTCGGTAAAGCATCTTGGGGTCTTTGGTTCCACCTGTTATGCCTTGATACGAAAGGTACATAGAAACAAAATTGGTGCTACAAGTCGTA